>BMAO01013553.1:0-239923 GCA_019973975.1 Trichonephila clavata
GCGCGGTGGAGGCACAGGCACAGGCGCGGTGAGGCACAGGCGCGTAAGGCGAGGCGCGGTGAGGCGCAGGCAGATTTGAGTTTTTTCCTCCTGTGGATGCTGCGTGGAGTTGAGTTGTTTCCCTCCTGCTATGGTTTTGGTTTTCGAGTTGATAGGGGGAGTTGAGTTGTTTTCACCTGCTGTTGAGTTGTTTTGCCTCCAAGCTGCTCTAATCCATCAAACTAGACATAAATAGGGATCAATGCTACCTTGTTACAATACTATGAGAAAATATTATACTGAATGGTCTCACTTTTATCTGATAATGAATCAAAACTTGAAAATGCAGGATACATTTTCTTTTTGTTATCACGCAAAATAAAATTTATAGAATTAACTGTCTCGTAGTATAAATAGCAGCAGCATTGATAAAAATTATTTAGTTTAATCATGGATTCTCTCAAATTGGTTCATCCATTTACTTTAATCTTGGCTGGACCATCTGGTAGCGGTAAAAGTCAGTTCGTTAAAAATTAATTGAAAATAAAATGATTAAACCTTTTCCTAAAAAATAGTTTGGTGTTTTGGGGTTTATCAAAAGTTATATGAAGAAATGTCGAATATTTCCTTTCATGAAGGTATTCCATCTAATGTGCACCAGTATTCGGATGCGTTAATTGTTATAGATGATCTTATGGGCGAGTTAGGGAATGATCCCCAATTAACAAAATTATTTGTAAAATATTCACATCACAGAAATTTGAGTATAATTTTTGTGGTACAGAATATTTTTCATAAAGGGAAAGAAATTAGAGAAATTTCCTTTAACGCTCATTATCTTGTATTATTTAAGAATCGAAGAGATCAATCCCAAATTACACATTTAGGGCGCCAATTATATCCTCGTAAAGTGAAATTTTTTCAAGAATGTTACACAGATACCACATCAAAGCCGTACGGATACTTACTTATTGATTTAAAACCTGAAACTGATGAATCCTTGCGTATGCGCACAGGTATGTTTCCTGGAGATGTTTTTTATGTATATCAACCTCGATAACCCATTACTTTGAAACAAATAAATAGATTCAAATTGTTAGATGAATATTCATTAGTTCGCAAGATGCCAGTGTGTTCTGAACAAACTTTAGAGCTCTTAAAATTCATTTCTAAAACAAAAAACTCAAAATCTATTTTGAAAAAGTGTTCAAAGAAAGAAATAAAAACTTTGTGTGAGTGCGTGCTGAATGTTTTATGTGGTAACATATCTTTGACTAAAATTTAAAAAAATCGCTTATCTCCCTATAAAGAAAGCTTAAGAAAGCTTTCTAACAAAAAAACACCTCTTTACGAGAAAAAGAAAATTTTAATTCAAAAAGGAGAAGGATTCCTATCTATTTTATTACCAGCAGCTATTTCCGTTATCAGCTCTTTAATTCAAAATGGAATTTAGCAAAAAATTTGTACTGGTACCCGAAGAAAGAGTTCAAGTAACGGAACACTTATCGGAACTTGATCATCGTATGAAAAACATTCTCCATAATAAGTATTTAACTGAAGAAGAAAAAGCAATACTCTATCTACAAGTTTTACAAAAATATACACATTTTTCTGTTGAAAATCGAAAAGAGTCCGAATCAATTCCAACTGAAACATCTGTATCGGAAAATCAAGAAATGGAATCATTAAACGAAAATCTAAAAGGTTCAATAGTGAAGACAGAGAAAGGGCAGAATGTGAAGACAGAAAAAGGAGTGTTAGAGGTTAAAATTTTTAGATTTGTTCCACCTAGGTATAAAGAAAAAACAAAAGTTATTTTCCAGTTTTTAAAGCTTCAAGAATCTTTCAGTTGGAATTCTGATGGTGAAATTATTTACAAAAATACTGTTATTCCAGGAAGGAATATTGTATTCCTCGTAAATGATTTTCTACGGAACCGAAAATCGGCACCTGAAGGAAGATATGTATTTTTAAGTGCTTTGAATGATGTAAATTTACCGAAACATCTAGATGTAAATAAAAAATTGTATAAGAATAACAAAATTATCAAAAAACCAATAATGTATGCTCGCAGAAATGCATGGTTGAAACTTTGAAATAAATGATAATCATTTAATTTTAAAAAAAATGTCTCTTTATGATTTGAACAGTTTTCTTTTGCAGGTGAAAATATACTTATTTAATAAAATTTAAAAGTTTCAAATAGATGATAATTAAATAAAATTATATTAATTTTTTTGAGAAAAAAAATTTATCATAGAAAAAAATATTAATTTTTTTAGGGAAAAATAAAAGAATATAATAGAAAAAAAATAAAAGACACAAATATTTAGTTTCATTCCATTTTTTTATTTTTTTATTTTCTAAACACAAATCTTACACCATATCGCTTCTTTACAAATTGATACATAATAAAATCATTTATATACAATTGATTTAAAATATAATGCATAGAATAGCCTTGGCTGCGTTTGAATAAAAAGTAAATACAGTATTGTCCACAAACATTGGATGTTGGTGATTCAAACACTTTAGAATTCCATAATACATCTAAATAGGTAGTAGTACTAATGTTATAGAATGCAGGAGGTTGTCCAAACGAGTCATAAAATTCTAATTCTCTTTTATCATTCACAAATAATGCTAACCAGTGGGTTCCAGGTTGCGATGAGTCGTCAGAATTTACAATAGTACACATGTTTTCTTGCAGAGGAGGGATTGTATCTCTAGAATAAACACCTTGGAAATAGGGGGACGTGGCCTTCTCTTGAGATATGACTGTAAACAGTTGCATTCCATCCATTCTTTAATTTCCGAAATCATACAAGATATTTCTCGATTTGTTTATTTCGATTAAATTTTCAAACTTGGTGAAAACGATAACACATACGGTTTGTTCTAAAGATTTGCTGAATTTTAGTTCTAATCGCAAATTGCTATGTTTTATCAAATTTAAATGTTCTCCTGAGGAACATAAATCTGGTGAGAGGTTAAATCCAAATAATGTATTTGAATCTTTATATTCTTTTCTAGAAATAAATATACCTCTGTCTTGACCCATTCGATCTGTCCCAACGAATAGAGTTTGATAGGCACGTATGTATTGATCTTTAGAAAAATCGAGTTCTAATGGATTGTGAGGCACCGGTTGTCCATCCACATACACTCCAACAAAATTTAAATTAAAATGTTTAAACTCATAGGGAGATTTTGAAAATGCGCCGTGAAAAGCTTCATTATCAACACATCCTGCAAAAACTTTTTTCAGCATTTGGCCTGAAAATATGTTATCTTGAATAAAAGACATGCTTCCTTTAGGAATCGAATACACTTTGCACAGAACTCGGTTAATGGGATATTTTGCACTTGTTTTTTCCAGCGCTTTCGCATGACCAAGAATAACTCCAGGATTCACGCGAACTTTTCGTATGAATAAAGAAACATGATCCAAAACAACTTTAAATCCTACAGATCCTTGCAAACAAAATTCGGGTTTGCTTCGTATTAATTTTATTTTTAAATCCACTAAATTGAGTAAAAGACGATCTTGATGAAATAAATCTGAGTGTATGCAACCAATCATGTCTACAGTTGCACTTTCTTTAAAAAATTCAGTTCTTTTCTTGAGACCATCATCAGAATCCTTGTAAAATAGTTCAGCCGTTAATTGGGAAGTTTTGCTGTCGTATCCATGGTTTAAGAGAGTTTCAATATAAGATCGGTAGGGATATGTATTACTGGAATTGGAAACCACGCGATCATTTAAGGATACATCTACTTGAGAAAATAATGAATGTAGAAATAAATTCACAGGTCCTATAGTATCATCTTTAGTAATAGGTGTATTGTCCACTTTTACTATTTTCGCTTTTACATATAATTGTGTTTGACTGAGATCTATGTAATCTTCTGCACTTCCAGAAATGTGAAATTCTACAGGTGCGTTATCGAAAACGTTAGAAAGAGGGTGAAATTGTTTCCACTGCCCATCTTGAATAACTGTTTGAGTACCGGGTAAGTTGAAAAGTTCCAATTCAGATTTAACAAATTCAGGAGAACCTTTAAGAATAAATGCCATTTTTACGAATCGAAAATATCGCGTACACTCACTTTACGTGCTTTGGATGAAATGAATTTTTTCTGTTTCTTACACTTTCTTTTATACTGTCCTTTCCCCACCATAGATTGAACTCTATCAATAGCTTTCTGAGCTAATTTTTTCCCACTTTTTCTGCTTCTTGTTTTTACGGCTTCTTTAAATTTTTTTCCTGACAATACATCAGAGGCAACACGACTCCCTGTCCTTAATACTTCTTTTCCAATAGTTTTACCTCCTTTTACTAAAAAAGGTAAGACCGCTCTAAACAATCGGCGAAATATTCCTCCGATTCCATAACCCTTTTGAAAACTAATGCCCTTGTAATGAGTCAGACCCGAGCCGATCTGACCTGCATAATGGTTCTCAAATCTTTTAGTACAGCAAACGTATGGTAAGCTCATCTTGGCGCTTTTATCTTCAAATGAGGGTATGAGAAATGCACTGCTTTATTTATAGTATTTGTCTCATGCGAAAATGAAGCACTATGATCACTTTACCTCTTTCAAAGGGAACAAAATCACCTGAATTGAGACTAAGTTCAGCTTGAATCGTCTGAAACGAGTGTCTCACTAAAGGTAAGTATTGAGGTCTATCATAATATTGACTAATCGTTTCCCCGGCTTCACCTTTAGTTCGAACGATTCGTAATAAAGGAGCTTGTGTATCTCCCACAATTTGAGGTGAAATTAGATCCGAGTAAACGTAAAAAAACCGAAAAATTAGACCATGCATCAGCAACGAATTCGCTTTTCATATTACCCGTTATGATTGCATTGCGTTTGAACCCTAACAATTCTCCTAAGTTCTCTAAATGAAGACTGCTACCTTGAATCGCATTCATTTTCACCCGTTTCGATGCTTTATTGTAAGTTATTGTGAACCGACTAGGATTTTTTGGTAAAGCAAGCTGTATGGCTGATATAATATCAAACATTGTTTCATAACACCCCACATCAATTGTTTGCTTAACGGTTGAAGAGATATTACCGTCACCCACTTTGTATCGAAAATAATTGTTAGTTTCATTTACGTTAAGCCAAGAATGAGGGTAGATGATTTCAGACAATCCCACTTCCCATTCACCATTTAAATAAACGGGGGAGGGTAACTGAGTTTTGAAATGAGATATTTTGTTTTCTAGAAAGAAATGCATAGAGCTATCAGAAGGTAATGTTACGTAGAAAGACATTTTGAAAATGAGTCGTAAGAAAAAAGTTTAACTATTTATACTTTTTTGAATATCAGTCACCCAATCATTAAAATTTTCAGGATAACCTAAAAATTTAACAAAATATTCAGTGATTCCTCGTCTTTTTCTTTGTTTGATGACATTCTCTACAGGATAGAAACCAGAGTCGACAACTTTTTGTAATTCTGCTTCGTAAAAGTACCTTTAATCTCTTCACCTTGTAAATCTCTTAATCTATAAACGATCGGAATTCTTTGCACGATTTCATAAACAGTGAAAAGTTCTCGACTCCAGTTTTGTTGATATCGTTTTTCAAGGAGAAGTTTTTGCTTATTAATGCGCACAACATCACCAATTTTGAATTTAGGGGCTTTAGGTTTCTCATTTCTTAGATCACCATATAAATTATTTAATACTTGTTTCCTGTTATGCCTACTTACAGAAGCAGGCTCCATTTTAATTGAACGGTGATACGAGTGATTATAACTGTGCATTAATTTATCAATGACGTCAATGTAATTTTTAGTATTAAATTCAGTGAAATATTTCCACATTTTTGTTTTTAACATCCGATTAAACCTTTCAACTACGCTAGCTTTAGTTTCGTTATTTGTAGAAAAAAATTTTACACTCATATTTTTCAAATAATTTTGAACTACTTTATTTAAAAACTCCTTACCGGCATCTGTTTGCAACACTTTAGGCTTCCTTTCTTTAAAAATAATTTCTAGCGCAGACTTTACACTTTTTCCAAATTTATCTTTCAGAGGAATTGCCCATGCAAATTTTGAAAATAAATCAATGCAAGTTAACAAATACTTATAACCCTTATTAAATTCTGCTAAAGATTGCATATCGACTAAATCCACTTGAAACTGACGATCAATATCACTTACAAATACTCGATTCCGCTGAAACTTATGCCGAACAGGTTTATGAAGAGTGTAAGCATCTTTCTGTGATAACCAATGCTTTACATCTTTTTTACTATATTTCCCTTTTAAAGAGCGATGTAATGCCTCCACACCTCCGAAGCTACTTGGAACTTCGGGATTTTCGTAAAACGCTGCTAAATCTTGATACATTGTTACCGACGAACAGAACTTGATTGAATGACTATTACAATGAATAGTTATGCAATTTATACTTTTTGGGAAAGGCAAAGGGATTATGTTTAAAAGCATGAGCATAAATTTTCCTTACTTTTATACAAAATACTCTTATTTGTTTTTTAAACATGAAACTTATTTCAACACAAATATTAAACTAACAAACAACAAAAATGATATTAACTCAAATCAAGCATAAAAAAAAACATTTTATTCAGATTTATAGGAACAAAATACTGTGTAAAACTTATAAAGTCAGTATGCAATATTTTTTAAACAAAATCCTCATAATATTCAAAACAATCAGATGGACATAACATATCTCTTACTTCTCTTAAAATAATGAAAACATGTGTGCTATTGTAAATTCTGACGACTCATCGCAGCCTGGAACCCACTGGTTAGCATTATTTGTGAATTATGGTTAGCATTATTTTATGACTCGTTTGGACAACCTCCTGCATTCTATAACATTAGTACTACTACCTATTTAGATGTATTATGGAATTCCAAAGTGTTTCAATCACCAACATCCAATGTTTGTGGACAATAATGTATTTACTTTTTATTCAAACACAGCCAAGGCTATTCTATGCATTATATTTTAAATCAATTGTATATAAATGATTTTATTATGTATCAATTTGTAAAGAAGCGATATGGTGTAAGATTTGTGTTTAGAAAATAAAAAAATAAAAAAATGGAATGAAACTAAATATTTGTGTCTTTTTTTTTTTCTATTATATTCTTTTATTTTTCCCAAAAAAAATTAATATTTTTTTTCTATGATAAATTTTTTTTCTCAAAAAAATTAATATAATTTTTATAAAAATTTTCCCTTCAAAAAATTAATATTTTTTTCTATGATAAAATATTTTTGTTCCCTACAAAAATTAATATTTTTTTTTCTGTAATAAATTTCTTTTTCTCAAAAATTAATATAATTTTATTTAATTATCATCTATTTGAAACTTTTAAATTTTATTAAATAAGTATATTTTCACCTGCAAAAGAAAACTGTTCAAATCATAAAGAGACATTTTTTTTAAATCAAATGATTATCATTTATTTCAAAGTTTCAACCATGCAATATCTGCGAGCATACATTATTGGTTTTTTGATAATTTTGTTATTCTTATACAATTTTTTATTTACATCTAGATGTTTCGGTAAATTTACATCATTCAAAGCACTTAAAAATACATATCTTCCTTCAGGTGCCGATTTTCGGTTCCGTAGAAAATCATTTACGAGGAATACAATATTCCTTCCTGGAATAACAGTATTTTTGTAAATAATTTCACCATCAGAATTCCAACTGAAAGATTCTTGAAGCTTTAAATACTGGAAAATAACTTTTGCTTTTTCTTTATACCTAGGTGGAACAAATCTAAAAATTTTATCCTCTAACACTCCTTTTTCTGTCTTCACATTCTGCCCTTTCACTGTCTTCACTATTGAACCTTTTAGATTTTCGTTTAATGATTCCATTTCTTGATTTTCCGATACAGATGTTTCAGTTGGAATTGATTCGGACTCTTTTCGATTTTCAACAGAAAAATGTGTATATTTTTGTAAAACTTGTAGATAGAGTATTGCTTTTTCTTCTTCAGTTAAATACTTATTATTGAGAATGTTTTTCATACGTTGATCAAGTTCCGATAAGTGTTCCGCTACTTGAACTCTTTCTTCGGGTACCAGTACAAATTTTTTGCTAAATTCCATTTTGAATTAAAGAGCTGATAACGGAAATAGCTGCTGGTAATAAAATAGATAGGAATCCTTCTCCTTTTTGAATTAAAATTTTCTTTTTCTCGTAAAGAGGTGTTTTTTTGTTAGAAAGCTTTCTTAAGCTTTCTTTATAGGGAGATAAGCGATTTTTTTAAATTTTAGTCAAAGATATGTTACCACATAAAACATTCAGCACGCACTCACACAAAGTTTTTATTTCTTTCTTTGAACACTTTTTCAAAATAGATTTTGAGTTTTTTGTTTTAGAAATTAATTTTAAGAGCTCTAAAGTTTGTTCAGAACACACTGGCATCTTGCGAACTAATGAATATTCATCTAACAATTTGAATCTATTTATTTGTTTCAAAGTAATGGGTTATCGAGGTTGATATACATAAAAAACATCTCCAGGAAACATACCTGTGCGCATACGCAAGGATTCATCAGTTTCAGGTTTTAAATCAATAAGTAAGTATCCGTACGGCTTTGATGTGGTATCTGTGTAACATTCTTGAAAAAATTTCACTTTACGAGGATATAATTGGCGCCCTAAATGTGTAATTTGGGATTGATCTCTTCGATTCTTAAATAATACAAGATAATGAGCGTTAAAGGAAATTTCTCTAATTTCTTTCCCTTTATGAAAAATATTCTGTACCACAAAAATTATACTCAAATTTCTGTGATGTGAATATTTTACAAATAATTTTGTTAATTGGGGATCATTCCCTAACTCGCCCATAAGATCATCTATAACAATTAACGCATCCGAATACTGGTGCACATTAGATGGAATACCTTCATGAAAGGAAATATTCGACATTTCTTCATATAACTTTTGATAAACCCCAAAACACCAAACTATTTTTTTAGGAAAAGGTTTAATCATTTTATTTTCAATTAATTTTTTAACGAACTGACTTTTACCGCTACCAGATGGTCCAGCCAAGATTAAAGTAAATGGATGAACCAATTTGAGAGAATCCATGATTAAACTAAATAATTTTTATCAATGCTGCTGCTATTTATACTACGAGACAGTTAATTCTATAAATTTTATTTTGCGTGATAACAAAAAGAAAATGTATCCTGCATTTTCAAGTTTTGATTCATTATCAGATAAAAGTGAGACCATTCAGTACAATATTTTCTCATAGTATTGTAACAAGGTAGCATTGATCCCCCTATTTATGTCTAGTTTGATGGATTAGAGCAGCTTGGAGGCAAAACAACTCAACAGCAGGTGAAAACAACTCAACTCCCCCTATCAACTCGAAAACCAAAACCATAGCAGGAGGGAAACAACTCAACTCCACGCAGCATCCACAGGAGGAAAACAACTCAACTCTGCGCCTGCGCCTCCACCGCGCCTACGCCTTTACGCGCCTGTGCCTCCACCGCGCCTGTGCCTGTGCCTCCACCGCGCCTGTGCCTGCGCCTGCACCTGCGCCTGTGCCTCTACCGCGTCTGTGCCTGCGCCTTTACCGCTCCTGCGCCTGTGCCTGCGCCTTTACCGCAGAATCGGCTTTTCTTACCTACTTACGTTTATTATTATTATTATTACACAATGTAGCTTAGTTTTAAAAAAGATTTCTATTTTAACTTCAATGTTTTATGCCATCTATTTGAAAAAATATATTGCTTTAGAGAGAGAAAACGTTGTATCTATACGGAAAATATCTAATCTGTTTAAATATAAATTTTAAGAAATTCATTTTTTAAGGATTTTGAAAATCTGAGTCTGGATCTTTTGAAAATATTTTAACCTGTATATATATAGGGTAAAATGGGCAAATATGGACACCAAAACACTTAATTGAAAAGATACTACACTAAACCTCCTTCAATTTTCCCGAAATTAAGATATTTTAAACTTTAGAATATTTTCTTTCTAATGGTATATGAATAAACCTCTTACACTTGTTGCTGTGTATATAAAGAAATTACAAAAAAATTCGCAAATGTCCATATTTGACTAAAACTTATGGTAATATGGGCACAAATGCCGAAAATATGGGAAAGTTTTAATAGTAAAAAGATAAGAGAAAAAATTAAATCTATATATTTACCTTTTCCAAGCGGAAATGCATTTTTACACAAATTATATATTTGGCAATAATAGAAGTAAATTTAAACCCTTGTTATTGAGGAAGTTGTATAATAGAAAAATGTGCTAGTTTTTATCTATAAATTAAAAATAATTTAATGTTGAAAATCAGATAAACTGTTAAATTAACAAAAACTATTATAAATTTAAAGAAAAAACAACACTTAATGAGAACGTGCATTTGTATCATACACTACACTCATATTAATAGGAGTCATCCTCTAACTCGACACATTATTCATGGAACTAGGATGAATAACATTATATATTCTTGTCTTTGATTTTCTTCATAATATTTAGCACCACAAGAGCATTCTGTTTACTGGCTTTTGCTGTTGCTCTGCGTTTTGCTTCTACGAAACTCCTTTGGCAACTCTCTTCCTCTTAAAAGCCAGATCTTCTGCACTTGTCAGCTCTCTTGCAACATTCTTATGTCTTCCACGATTTCCGTAGGTGTTTTCTGCGTTGGAATTGTACTCAACATCGGAAAAAATAATACTGATGACATGGAGAATTCAGTAGTGACATTAGATGAACCATATGCTGATTAATTAGGCCTAAGTTAGGCCTAATTAGGCCTAAGTTATTATAAGGAAAAGGATTAAGTAAGAGCAAGTTGAACTCAAAGGACGTGTAGAAGGAGAGGATGATCCAGGAATAGGGTTGGAAAGCATTGCTTTCTCAAATTTTGGTACTGTCCATACTACCATTAATTACATTGCCTATGTTTGCTCGAGTGATACTTTTCTACAGTTGGTATTACTGCTGTTGAAGATAGGAGGAACGAAACCACCCACTCCCATCAACGGATACTACACATACATAAGATTACAACTCTATTTATAGATCTCATACAAAATTGATTAATTGTGTGTGTTAAATCGTAGGTAAAATAACTAAAATAAAACAGCAACCCTAATTTGAAGTATCAGATATTTGTACTTACATTAAAGATGGTCTGTTTGTGCACTTTGGTTTAAACCTCATTACGACACAAATAAATCTTAATCGACATGACACTTGAGCATTTCCAACGCCGTATTATGAATGCAACAACTCAAAACCCTTACGAGTAATAAAAGTATTTGTTAAATGTGCCTATATCTGCCAAGTTTATCCTATATATAAGTTCTACAGATATTCACATTTAAATTCTTATTTAATTTATATTATACTATTTTTTCATATTTTTTTCAAAGCCTTATAAGAGAACAAAGACTTAGGGAAAAATACTGTTAAGTATTTTTTCAAGCTAGTCAATTTTTTATAAGAAAAAAGGATTCTGAACTTTTAATTTTTTACAAGCCTGAAAACTTGAAAATTCTAGAATAACTGTAATCCATTTGTGTTTTTGTCAAAAATTTCATAACAGAATTTATGGCATACCTTAATAAATATTTGCTTTTTTCATGGAGATGAGATATTGTGAATAAAAATGTAATGTAATACGTACGAAAAAGTTTAAGATGAAGTATACGTATTCTAAATATGGAAGCAGTAATATAAATAACTAAAAACATATAAATTTAACAAATGTCCGAATATTTTTAAATTATCAAGTAAAATAAGCTATACCGTGTGGAAATTCATATTTAAAACTAGTTCACATAAACTGATGTACCTATTTAAATTTCTGGATTTTTTTAGATAGAGATAACAAATATACAGATTTCAGAAGCTGAATTTTATATTAAAATTATGTGTCATTGCCCGTTCCATTTTTAATTTTTCAATATTTATTAAATTGTCTCTGAAGATTCTTATCAAGTTTTCTGTTGTATACCGTTTTCACGGAAGCAAAAATAACGTTATATATTTAATAATTTGCGTTTTATTAATTCAGAAACGATTCTTTCTCACATGTGATCATGGAATGAAGCAAGATTTGAAATATTTATGAATTTCATCATTACTAACATTTTTCCCCACAATTAACTCATAAAATAAAATATTGTGCATTAAGAATTCACACACACACACAATCAAAACTAAATATTCCTCCTAAAATATAAATGTAAATAAATCCTCTATTTCCATGAGCAATTTTTTTTCATCGAGTTTTCGATTAAAAATTTTTCAGTGCACTAGACAAATATTAAGCTGGAAAATTTAGAACATGTTAAAAGTAGCACAATTCGTTATTGTTAAATGTACATAATGGTTCTTGTACTTCTGTAAAAAATAAGCCTAATTCTATCTGATACCACAAGGGTTAGCTGTCTTGAGTATTGAATTAATGCTTGACTTACACGCCAAAGAGCGTGATTGGAAAAATCATAAGCCGCTTTTTTAGTGAAAAGCTTTTGTAACAAATCACGCTATCATTGGCAACCTTGACGACATTAACAGACGTAACCTTTCATTCGTAGCAGAAAGGATCATTCTTACAATGTTTAACAATTCCAAGCCAAACATACAAAGCAGCAGTGGTTTTGCTTAAGTTTTAGTTATAGAATTTTTTTGGGGGAATATTTTTATTACTAATGATAGTTTTTCTGATAAAAGTTTATTCTTTATTTATTTCAGAAATAAATAAAAAGCTCTTTCAAAGTTCAGATGATGTATCATACTTGTTTTAAAGTTTTTCAAGAAAAATAATTTAGTTTACCTTAACCGATATTAAATAAAAAAGAAGACTCTTAATATAATTTTATTCATTACTTATTTACAGGTGGCACTTGTTTTGGATAGTGGGCGACATTGTGGAATTGGAGAACACTAGAGGGTGAAAAAAGTTTCAATAGAGGTATAAATTGTACCATAAAACCAATAAATATGTTAAATAAATAATGTTAGAGATTCATTCAAAATCATTTTGTGCATATTTCTTATCTATAAAATAAACTAGATTCAGTGGCGCAACAGCCCATGGGGGTCAAAAGTTACTGTGCTCATCTCAGTTTTCATAACCTTGGGCACTGAGGTGCATGAGCAGCTGTTCCAGTCAGATGGTCAGTCTGACGAGAAATCCCCAGTGTTGAGTTCCCAAGCAAACTTGGTACTCATTAATCAACCCACTGAAGGGTTAAAAGGCTGAGTCGATCTTGCTCTACCCGGGATTTGAACTCCGGATCTTGGCGTGGAAGTGCGCAACGCTACCACCCAGACACTGGGCTTCTTCTCTCTCATATTTATAGCTGCAAGAATATTTATTTTAATGAGATAAATGTAATTTCTATCAAACTTTTCTACAAATCTTTTGAGATAATGAGTGAAATTACTTGTTGAAACTCTCATCACGGCCTACTAGTTAATATCATACAACTTTTATCAGTATTTACTCTTGTTGAAGCTCAATTTCAAGAAAAAAATTGGTCACAGTTATATGTTGACCCTTTTAAAAGGAATATTTTCCAAGTAAATTGATTCATACACGGAAATTGCATGAATTATCATCATAAATCTTTTTTAAAAAATATCGTTTCACCATTTATGTTACTTTTTTAAAATACAGTGCACATAACACTCTCATCTTGCTCAGTGAACATAACCTTATTTTTAAAACGAAATCCTTTTCATTAGCTTTTACAGGATGAGTGGTCAATATTTCAATCAAATGAAACAATTTCTTTAGATACGGACTTCGACCAAAAATCAGCTAAGGATCGCCATTCCCTCTTAGCAGCTTTCTGATGTGATCTGTCAAACCCTAAAAACATGAATAACTGTGTGCCAGTCAATTCCTTTTCCATCACCATTTCTTTAGTATGAAGAGGGGAAAGAATTCCTTTCATAAACACAATAAAATAGAAGAAATGAAAATTTTCTCCATTTTTAATACATACACAATTAGATGCGTGTGAAGAATGTAGTTTCCACAATATCTTTTTAATTGAGTCAACTAGTGGGGACGAAAACATGGTTTTGGAGCGCTTGAGAAGTTGCACAACAGGAATTGCCAGTCGACTACGTGTGAAGAGACCCAGAAGATTTCTATTCGAAATTACTTCTCGATCGTCTGCTCATTCTGTTACGTGTGAGATAACTTGATTCGTGTCAGAGAGTCCTTAGACAAGGTTAATTTATTACATTTTTAACTGGTGATTATTTGCAAAGTGCATGATTATCAGGTTTAAAATATAGCTTACATTGACTAATTTACCAAATCACCACACACTTGGAGAGCATTGTTCCTAGTACCCAAATGCCTGTCAAAACATGTTAAGCTGTGTGAATTGCATATTGCCTGATAACTGTCCAAAACTTCTACCCCAATTGTATCCTATGAGTTGAGACTCATCGAGTATGAAACTTCTCCTCTCTTTATCCATCATTTTTCAAACCACAAATATATCCACTTGCCAACAGAACAAGGACATTGTTCGATTATCTACGGTAAAACCAATCGGCAACTAAAAAAATGGGGAAGGCAACAAAGCAGAATGTCTCGCGTAAAGGAGTTTCTTCACAGAAATACCTGTCTCCTAAAGGTAAATATTTCCATAAATTTGAAAAATAAATATGTTGCATATAATATATAATATGCTCATAAAATTTGATCTGTTACAAACCTGAGCGTGTTTTAATTCCTTTAAAAAAGCATATATAGCTAATAACTTAAGATATATTTTGTATTGACTATACAGGGTGGTCCCGAATTCATGGTACAAACTTTAAGGGTAGATACAGGACATTGTAACAATCATTTATTATACAGAAATGTATGGGTGTAAGTGACGTGGTGAGGCACTAACAGGGGAAATAAAAGAAAATAAAAAGGGAGTTATAGGTTGGTTTCGTTGCCGATAGGGGACAGTAGATGCCTGGCCACTGTTCAACATGATGCATTTTAGTAGGGAAAAGTATCTTTCGCAATTGTGTTGATATCTACGATGGGATATTTTATGGATGCCAAAAATGCAGACATGCATTGCATGTACCGGCCGTACAAAAGGTAACGGCAGAGCTGCGAAACGAGTGTATCACGCCGCCCTTGCTTCCTGATCGACGAATGCTGGAAAACAGAATGTTTCATTTGTTACATCGTCAATTTTGTGAAACACGTTCGTTCCACATCACCAGACATGGTGCTGGTCGACGAAGAGCTGTGTGCTGTCCAATCCTGGAAGAAAGCACTTTGTGTGTGTAAATGTTGTGACTGATAGACCCTAGTCAAGTACAATAGTTGTTGCTCATCACGTAAGTGTGAGTCATCGTTTGTAGAGTGTTAAACTTACACCTCTTCCATTTTCAGCGAGTAGAAGCTTTGAATCCGGAAGAATACTTTATCCTACTGCCAGTGAGTGGCACCGCAATGTGCGCTGCAGCTGGACTTCATAGCTCATGTGCTAAACCGGGGACCAGTTATTGTAAACATAACACTTGTCAACAACACTTTCAATAAACACTTTGTTTTTGATGTGTAACATCTTTCCTCTCGATTGCTGGAGATTTGTGGGAGTGATTTCGTGAAAAGGGACGGAAAAGCGTAACAGGAAGTTGGGAAGTGCGCTCTATTTAATTTGACCAATCAGCGCGTTTGGTGGTGTCTCTTCGCTACCCTAGCGGTGAAGTTCTGTGTTTTTTCTCCTTCATTCAGGAGGGGCTCCGCCTCCATCGCTCACCTTTGTTTTTGTTTTCTCACTTTAGGATCAGAGAAGAAGCTAAGTCCTTTAGGCAGAGACGTGGTTAGACAATGACGAACGTGTTTCGATACCTGACTTCGATTGCTGCGTACAATTTAAACGACCGGGCCACAGAGCAGCTGGTGTTGCGATCTATCGTAAACAGAACAACTCACATGTTGTGGCTCGACATATGGATATTACTTATCGTCAAACAAGTGGACTGGGTATTGTTAGTCAAGATATTTGGGACATATGTGCGGCAGAATCCTTATTTGAAAATGGACAAACAGGGATTTCGGCGGTTGTATACATTTCTAAGAATCAAACGGTTCAAAAAATTAAAGATTTCCTGCATTTTGTACTTTTTCCATATACCGAAGGTGGTTCAGCTCTTTTTTAAAAAAAAAACTATCACTCGCTTCCCATGATTTTGAGTGGTGGTTTTAAAGTTAACTTCAGTTTGCTAGAAGCCGAGTCACTCATAGCTTTTTTGAATGATGAATTCAAGCTCGAAATGAGCACAAATCGAAATGTTTCGACAGCTAACAGTGGTACTGTTATTGACGCTATTTATCAACGGTTTTTAAATACTTTGAAATCACAAGTATATGTGTCATATTTTAGTTATCATAAGTTATCATTACCGCTCTTCCCCAAATTGAACAGGAATAATTATTTTTGATAAAAAATTGCATTACTCCTTGTGTTAATTAAATAAAATTTTCATTAAAGATATAATTATTCCATAGAAAATTATTTCCAATCATACACGATTCCTTTTTTTTCAGGATTTAAGTTGCTATTGCGAATTTACCACGATAACATGTCAGATGTTACACATCGTATGCGACTACTGTAAGGCTAGTTTCTTTTTTTTTCTTCCGTCCCTTATTTTTTGTATTTTTGCTTCACCGCATCATTTGTGCCCATACATTTCCATACAATAAATTATTGTTACAATGTCCTGCACCTACCCTTAAAGTTTATACCATGAATTCAGGACCATCCTTTATATATTATTAAAAATGTGAATCTTCAGAAATCATTTAAAATACACTGGAGCGAGAAGTAATTATCATAAATGTAGACTCATATGTGATGTATCACTATATAATTATCATTGTGAACTTTGCACATCAAGAACTCAGAGTTTACTTTGTAAAACATTATCTGTTTTTAAAATTAGCTCATATGAAAAATAAATTCTACATTAACTATCTACAAACATATATCTTAATATATATTTATTTTAATCCTTTTCAAAAACATTGTTCTCTCCTTTACTTTCGTCTATTATTGCACTTACTATTTCTCCTAATCGGAAATGTCACTTATGCCATTATCACAAATCAATTGGGTCTCTAGAGACCCAATCTAAATATTGTTACCAAGTTTTGTTTCCTCGAAATTTATGTTCTTCGTAGCTAGTTTAAGTTATATCCTACAAATTACTGCCTAAGTCTTTCAGCTAATAGTATCAGGTTTAACAAGAGATTAACTCAAGAGTTGATTCCAAATGAACAACGGAAACTAAGATCATTTCGTAGAGAATAGAAGAGAAAAATACCGTCTTTCTTTAGGTTATAGCATTGGATTCTCTCAAATGTGTTTCTCCTAAGGATAATAAATGTCCCCTTTTCACGCCAAAGAGCGTGTGAGGCTCTAAATTCTAATTAAGCTTTCAGACTACTAAAAGGAGGACTTTCCGTAATCTGTTTCGTTTCAGTTCCCGACATTCAGACGTTAATTTAAAGGAGTTGAAAATTAAGAGGTATGATTCTCTAAAGCTGTTGCTTATTACAGCAATCATATGAGAATTAAAGAGCACAGCTTCGAAAAAAGAGTCAATTGAAACTTTTCTTATCATGACATGACCTTTAACACTGTAATCTAATTTATCAGTTTGGTATGAATATATCATGAATTAAGCATCAATGAGAAACAAAGATAAACATTTCTAGAACAATTGTAGCTACAACTAATGCGGAGAGGAAATTAGTGCGCAAAGATTTTGAAAGAACGATTTTTCCCCTCCATGGATATTACAGATGACTGAATTTTTTTCTCAAAAATTTGAAACATACCTATGTTGAAACGGTGTCCTTTGGTATATGGTTAAAACAAAAATAAAATGAAAAAATAAATTTTTATGTTAATTACTGCCACAAAGGGAATGAAGTGTAAGTATTTGAGCTTTTTCCATGCCCTTTTGTAAGCTTCACTTGCATGTAACGGAATCTTTGAACTCCATTTTTACCCACTTTAAAAGGTCATATTAATTCGAAATTTTGCTCACCTGTTCAGGACCGATGACAATATAATAATTTAATAATTTTGCTCCCTGGTCCTGATCAGGCTTATCACAGGATTAAAGATTTCCCATTTTTAGATCCCATCCCGCATCTGGCGACTCATTTCAGATCCCATTTCCAGATTAAGCAACTAAAAGATTAAGTTACAACTTAGTTCGATTAACTATAAAAGGGTGTTTTTTTTAGCTTTTTTTTAAACTTTAATTTATTTGATAAAAAATTAAAGTAATATTTTTAAAGAAATACGGGAGTTTTAGTGCCTTTTTTAACATATATTGTGAGGCGAGCCAAAAGCGTCTTAAGACATGTTGAGGCCCTGGGCCCATACCTAAAAGTAGACTTTGGGCTCCTACACAAATATAGACCCAACCTAGGACCCTGCCAAGTAGTCAGTACATAGCATACTTTGTTAAATATTCATTCAAACCATAACCCAAAACAAATAAATGCTCATGCTTTACAATCGCGCAAACCAAGTCGACCGATTGCCATCTTTGACTGAATTGATAGCGTATGAGGGTAGGTCATGGCTTATAATTGGACGCCGGTTGTCAAATGTAGCCAGTTGATATATCATCCATTTTTTCGGACCATAAATAACATTTGTGTGAGACCGTTAAACTTATTCAAATCATGACTTGTAAAGACTGGGTCGAGGCCACCTTCAGGCCAATGCCCTGGGCCCGGACCCAGTTGTCTCGTGCTTTAAGACGTCCCTGATACGAGCACACCTACGAAATAGTTACAAGAAAAACACACAACCGTCTTATACATTTAATAGCTTCTTTAGCTTTCAATTTAAAATATATATATATATACTGTTGAAATTACAGTGCACAATAAGGTGGAACACCGATTTTTTTTTTTTTTTAGTTTGGACTGACTCAACAATGCGGGAAAAGAGAGCGGGGTTATGAAATATATATTTCAATGGGCATCGAACTATATTCATTCATCCATTACTCATTTACCAATAACCAGCGTTTTGGATTAGTTTTAATGTAGAAAAATAACTTATTTTGAGTTTAAAATCATCTAACCAAATCAAGTCTTCAATTTTTTTGGAAATTCAATCCTTTTGAGATAAAACGAAATTTTGAAATTATTTTAGCTAATTATTTGCTTTTTAACAAAATAGCATACTAAAACGTTATAAATGCTTTTTTAGGACTCAATACCAATAAATATTACTATTTAATTATCAATATTTAAAATAAATTACCTGAATTTTATAAAAATCACAATTATAAGTGAAATTTTAGCAATATATTTGAAAAACTTCAAAGCAATTAGAGAAAAAAGTAATAAACATATATTAGTAAAAGTATTACTAAAACAAATTAGATGCATTTATCTAGAAAATATACTAAAATTTTAATGTTTTATTGTAATTTGAAAATTTTAGAGCTGATTGAGTAAACATTGTAATAAATGTTACATTCTTTATGAGACCATTATTTAAATAACAATCCATAACTCAAAAAGCATTCATACAATAAAAAATATTTTAGTACATTCTCTAGAAAATAACATAAATATCAGGTTCAAAAACTTTTATAGAAATACATTCATAATATTTTGAGTTATCAGACTCGCCAGGATAGATTTTGAGCCATTTAAATGCCCACTTCTGGTAGATCAAAAACCCACTTTCGGTTTTTCTAACTTTATAAAATTGATTGTAACTTGGCCTCTAGGTAGCGTAGAAACAAAACAAAGTATGTTTCATAAAGTCAAAAGATAGCTCTATTCAATAAAATAAAAAACAAAAATATCTGTCTTAACTGAATTTGGTCATTTTCAACGTGTTCGAATATCTTAATAATAAATTTCTTTTCTACATATAGCCATGATTCGTCCTAGTGGATATTTATATATTTTTTCAGGTTTTTTTTTTTTAAGTATGAAATTTTATGCTAAAGTTTTACATTGAAGGTGAATTATTCAAATTTTAATGAAATTTAAAAAATACACTTCGTTTATCAAATGATGGAATTGATTCACACCGTACTACATTTATTGTTCAGTTGTAAAGCTACTATATCGGAGAATTCGGCAAAAAAATTTCGCAAAGTCCACTGAATTGCATAAATTCTACATTTGGACTCAAAAATCTGCCTTTCTCGTAATTTGGTTTTCATCTTGAGAATCAAATTATGAGAAGAAACTATTCTCGAATTAAAGACTGCAGCCTTCGAAAGATTCCTAATTACGGTATTTGAATCGTTTCTTGGTTTTCTAATTAAGTATAAATGAACATTACACATCAATGGATTGGTTAAAAAAAAGCTTAATTTTTTTCAAGAGTTTACTGTATTTCATTCCAAATTTTTCAGAGAAATATACCAATGTTGTAACATATTTGGGAAATTTAGGTGTTTGAAAAGTGGCCAGATACAATTTATTGATATTTAAAGCCATAACCCCCCCCCCTTGATGGCTAAAATATTATAAATTCATACACACACCACACACACGCACACCACACACACACACACCACACACCACATACACACACACACCACACACACACACACACCACACACACACACCACACACACCACATACACACACACCACACACACAAATCATAGCTTTTTTTTAAAAAATTGAATATAACTATATATAATTTTTTTAACGAGAAAAATGCGTCATCGTAAACATGTAGAATAATAAACGGCCGTTTTACAATATTAAATTTATAGGTTTATTGACAGCCTGTGAACATTTTATTGCTTTTTTATTTGTGATATTCAGATTTATATTGCTTTATTTATCGGTAAAGTTATCAGTCGGTTGTTTTTGTAATGAACGGTTGGTGGTCTTGTGTCGAAATGAATGCGTATATTTAAATTAAAATCAATAAAATATCTTGTTCTTAAGACACTTTCATTTATCATAATACCAGGAAATCACAAGCACACACATGTATAAATATATCGTGTCATTGTTCAAATGAAACTATAAAATTTCCGATTCATGCCAATGTTTTAATGCAACTTACGTACAACTAAATCATAATTAAATATTTTCTTGTTTTGTATAAATGTTATACTTATATACATTAATTAAAATTTTTAAAAAAATAATTTCAAAATTTAAGTTTTTCAAAATGTGTTTTTTCATCAAAAATCGTATACATGTGATACAATTGCACTAATAAATTTTTAAAAATGTGAATAATTTTTCCTATTGAAAACAAAAACAAAAAAGGAAATTTTCTTTAAATTCTTAATTTAAAACAGATAAATTATTAACAATTCAATACTTCAAAACGTAACTTATATACAGTACAACTACCTAGTTTAAAATCCGATTCTTTTAACTTAAGTTATCATTTTTTTTTAAGTTACGAAAAGCAAAAATGATACGAATAATTTATGTAAGAATATATAAAAATAAAATCAAATGAAATAATGAAATTTTGCTGTTTTATGATGTACTATGCACAACATTTAAACATTTAATTCCAATATCGTACTTCCATAAAAATATTAAATTCAAAATAGTGGATAGAAAATTGAGTTTTATAAACCCAAGAAAAAAATTGGCAGTTATAGAGACTGCCGATAGAAGTGAAAACTTAGAACTTTTAGTACTAAAATTTGAAATTTCACAATATTTTAATCAATCAATCTGGTTTTCACATCTATTGACAATCCGAGCAACAATTAAATGCATGTTTATATGGTTTTTTTATTATTCAAATATATTACGGGCTATACACGATCATGACAAAATATAAATACAATTCAATTGAAATAACAATTAATATACAATCATATTATTTATGGATAGTATTTATATTTACTTAAATTTCAATATACTTGATTTTTAACATAATTTTAATTGTTTACATCATTGTCATCAGCAATTTCAACAATACTTAGACTTTTTGCACTTTCAATTATTTCATTTTGCTCTAAAAATGATATGATAGGCTTATGGTAACTAAAGTAAGAAAGGAAAATGTTTGATTCAAATTTATCTAAGTATCACGTAAAAACCGCATCGATCGTCGTTTTATATTTTGTAATACTGAGTTTTCAATCATTGTACATATTTAAATTAAGTGTTTCATTTAGAAATTCAATTAGTGGTAGATTTTTATCATATGCAAAGTTAATATTGAAGTCTCCTCTTAAAATCATCGGTACATTATCATATTTTTCGCCAAATCTTTTATCGAGTATTTCAGAACCTTTTTTTTTTTTGTATAAATCATTAAATTTTTGAATAAAAATTGCTGCATCTGTCTCATAGATTTTCCAGGCGAAATATAAACGGTAACCATTAATATGTATTGCCCATTCTCGGAATCGCAACGAGCAACGCATATTTCGCCTATTTCAGAAACATTAATACCAATGCTTCTAGTGAATTTAGTATGTATGACCATATGCGAAGTAATGAAGTGTTTTAAAAATTCACAGTATACATACATTGAACTTTTTTCGCTAAATCCATTCAATTTTACTTATAAGATATACACAGCTCTAAACGTCATCTGTATAGCTACAGAAAAACTGTTATAAGCATGTCGGTGACGCGAACGCACGAGATTTCACCCATCCAAAAAGTGTCTAAAGCGAACAACACACTGCGCATACGCCAGTCAGAGCATGTCGGTGACGCGAACCCACAAGATTTTCCCCTACCAAAAAGTGCCCAACGCCGCTAAAGAAGTTTTCACTTCAAAATATTTATAAACTATTTTCATAACCTTTAAATTAATTACTACGCTGTAAAGAAGATAAATTATGTTTTTGAAAGAAAAATCAATTATACACGTAATATATCAATAAATTGTTTTTAATACTTACAAAATTATTCAAATGAATGTGTAGTTAAAAATTTTATTTATTACACATTAGGGTGTATAATAATTTATTCTTTATATAAATAGTTCACTTCTTAATGAAAGATAAGAATAACATTTCTTTTTTTAAAAAATGCTAAAAAAGAGATTTAAAAAAAATTTTAAGATTATTGATCAAAACAAGAGATTTAATAAAATTCACCTAAAGAATCAACAATCCCTTGTGTTTAGTAATATTTAGCATTTTTTTTAATTTATTTATTTATTTTGTTTTTAACTCAAATTTTTATAACTTTTAATCAAAAAAACACGTTCAAAATTTATTCATAAAAATTTTATTTACTTATTTCCTGTATTCGAAATATTCCCTTTTTTAATCTTGAAACTGCTATCATTTTTGTTTGTTTAAGTGTTCAGAGAATATTTCATATTGGATTAATTTCATCGGGAATAGAACTATTAACAATGCTTCTTCCCTAAAAATTAAAAATTTCAATACCTATACGATTTCCCCAAATTCTAGTATTTAATATTTACTTTAAAAACATGGCAAAATAAGGGGAAAAAAAGAATATCAATATTTTCCTTCTAAACTAGCTCCATCCTTTCAATCTTAAAGGGAGGAAATACATACACGAGACACATTTCTCAGAGCATCCTTGTTCCCCTACACGAGAAACAAAACCACCAACACACCCACAAATTAATTAGATCCGCCCTCCAATCGTGCTGGTGGTTGTCCTAAGAAACTCACCATCACGCACAGGGACGGACGAATTCCATACAGTTCTCTAACCCCGGGGTTTTCTTATCCTATTTTATCGGATATCCGCACTGTCGCGGTGGTCTATTGCGGATCGACAGAAACGAGGTCCAGGAGATTACTGGACATTGAGGTAGTTTCGTTGAAAGCGGGTTACCGCCCCCTCTGCCTGAATTGATCCCAAAGATGGGAGGGATGAAGGGGAGTTCTCACGACAGGTGGTCTTTGTAAGATAACCAGGGGAACTGTTGAGACCACATAGAGATCAGGACTACAGTAGAAGGGTCGTTCACTTATTGCTGTAAAGTATTGGTGAGGGCTTACATGTACTTGAAGACTTGATACTGAAAGTGTAGCTTCAGAAATATATTTTTTAATGAGTCCGTAAAATAATAACCTATTGTTATACTGATAAAAAAATAATTTCATCACTTTAAAAGAACTTCATGCGCTGATTACATACAAATGATATTTAAAAAAAAGTCAATTCCTACTTAGGTCAACAAAGAAAAATGTTATTTTAGTTACTTTTTTAATAGTTACAATTAATATAAATATGTATATATACATATGGCAGAATCACAACATTGACAAAATAGAAAGCGATTTTCCTTGAAATTTTCCATTTTCCTTTTATGTATGATATCGGACTATTTTTTATGTTTTTTATTATTTATTCACTAATTAAATTGAACTATTTTATAAAATAGTATAGCAAAAAAATAAACCACATTCTTAGATATTACGCCATTCCAGGTGGGATTCGAACCCACGACCTTCGGAATAAAAGTCCAACGCACTATCCATTGCGCTACTGGAACGCATCGAAAGATTTTCCGTTCTATACATGCTTTTGAGCTATTATTTTCATTTGTTGCTATTTATTCATCTTTTAATTTAATTAATGAATTAATATTTGAAAAAACTGTATTAACATCAAGTGTTATCCACTACAAGTTCTGAAAAATGTATTTGAACTTGAATGGATGAATAGAAAATGTTTTATCAACGATTGAAAATTCGAACAAAATATATAAATATATAAATATTGGGAGAGAGCGATTTAATAGTAAAAATAGAAGGAGTGGCTAATTTTATTATTTTTAATAGCATTGACATCGGGAGAGAGAGAGAGAGAAGTGATACTAAAACTCTACATGAAAAAATTGAAGCTCTTGTTTAAATTTGCCAGATTTGTTATTAATTGTTCGTATAATATTGTAACTCATAGCAGAATGTATATATAAATAGTAATTTATGATTAATTCTGGAATCCTTTTTCCTTTTGGAAAGAAAAAAGTTTTAAAATGCGTTTCTAATTTTTTTTTTCCATATATATTTTTTATTCTAACATAATCAGCTTTTTTCTTATGATACTGTTTTAATTAACTCTCTAGGGGGAATATGCATTTACTTTGTGTTTCTTCACAATGGTTGTAAATTGTTTGTCAAAATTTCACAAAAGGAACATGACTTTTTGTACCCCCCCCCTCTCTCTCTTATGGCTATGCATATCATTTAGATCTGTAACAAACATATTGTATTTAATACATTAAAAAACTATCTATGCGTATGTTTCTGTGCAGGTGATATTATTATAAGGAATTGTTCTCGTGGCATGAATATTCCGCTTGTGTGTGTCTATATCATAAACAATCTTTCAAACTGGTTGAAAAGACTGAAATTCTAAAAGTAATGTTGATTGGGAACTTAATAACACTCGAATTTAATACTGTTTAAAAATACATATCAATAATAACAAGTAATGGCAAAAGAATACAAATTAATGAAGTAAAATTTAAAAATATCTTATTTTTCATGGGCATAAAACCCTGATTTAAGGTAATAAAATCTCCAGAAAGGGTGAGAGCTTTATCTTTTATTATATTTATATTTTAACAGAAAAATATTTTTTAAAATTAATTGCGTTGTTTGAAGCAAACAAAAAAGAGACAATAAAGCTATTGTTTGCACAGTAAAAGGTTGATGTAAAATTTATAATTAGATTCTTTAATTTGAAAATTAAATCGTTTGCAAGAATTAATATAATATATAATCTAGCTGAGAATTTCATTATATTTAAATCATCTATTCCTAATGGAAATATACACAGGTTATTATACATATGGATAATAATGTTTCCAAGAAACCTGGCTAATTATTTTAATATGACATATAAAAAAATAATTTTACATGAGTATTTTTAAGCATCCTTCAAATGATTTATAATTCATTTTATTATATCTTTAGTAATTGCTTAAAAAGGATTTTTGTATATTAGTTTATCTCACATTATAGTCATTTTTATAGTCATTTTCACTAATTTTTCTTTTAATATTTTATTCGTTATTATATAATTTAAATAGATTTTTCAACGCACTTAACTCATACCATAATAATCAAATTAGCACAATTACTCACGAGAATTTATAATTATAAAGGCAGTCTAAAAAATTAATTTGGCCATTTACACGACAAAGTAAACATACAAATAAAAATAAGTTTAAAAAACAACTTCTTAAAGCTCGTTAAATTTATTTTACGGGATATATAACTTTTTACTATAGTTTAACACTTAAAAAATACATTAAGATAATTAGCTATTTTTACTTAGTTATGTAGCAGCAGATAGCAAGAGAAAAATAACTTTAATGAATAAATTAATGCCATTATCATCAAATCTTATTAATCTACACATTAGTTTCATTATCATGGAAGGCATGATTGATGCTATTTTGTTGTATAAATAAATAATCAATATAAATTTTAAAGGCAATCTTTTTTACGACTCTTGTTTTAAGAAGAGAAAAAATTATTTTTTTAAAACAAATATTGAAGTCTTTGGGCTAATGAGCAAACAGAGACAAATAATTAAAAAATAAAGGATGACGGAAGAAAAATGGTTAAATCTGATTTTTTGATTAGCATTACTTTTAAATTATTATTTGATCCCGCTGTGGTCTTGCTGAGTTCCATGCGGTATTTTAAGCACTGGATATTAATTTTTTTATACAGCTAGATTCAACATAGTAAATAAAAAAAAAATTGAAACAACTATAGTTAGAGTTGTTTTCACACATAATAAACCAACAAAGAAATAAAATAAATTACAGTTAAATAAATAGTGGAGTGGTTATGTGAACATGAAAAGAAATTTTTATGAAATATGAAATGGATATAATTATGAATTTTTGTGTAAAGTACTGTACACTGTACTTTAATTTTAAAATGTGTTCTTAAATATTCCCAACTTTAATATTCTTGTCTTGTTATATATGAAATTACAATTCTTAAAAACACTGTTATTTTTTGGAGAAACGTATTATTTTGCGAAGGAGTTATGGGTAGGTAATGATAAAACAGGCATGGAAAATAATATAGAGTTCTAAGCTTGTATTTTTCTTCTTCTAACATTATCATAAAATATAGTTTTCAGTTATATTAAATTTTTCTCAATTTCATACATTTTGAAAAGAAAAAAAATATATTAGTATATACTATCTTAACATTTTCTTTAACAGTTTCTAGAAATGTTCGCATTCTTCAGGGGAAAAAATGCATAGTAATTCTGCTAACGAAATTTTCTGAAAATTTCTTTTACAGAAACATAAATTACAGCATAATAGTTGAAAAAATAAAAACTACAGCATTTCTTTCCCTTCTAAATAATGAACTTTTGATTAAAGTACGAAGAATTTGACACCATTTATCCACAATGTAATTCTTTAATTTAATTTCTATGGATAGCATTCGATATAAGATTTCTATATTATAAATTTAAACCCGGTATTGTATTTCTGAATTATTTTTAATTTGCTTTGATAGATCTTTGATAATGCGTAGTAATTTTAGTTCTCCAAAATATACCCTTTTTTCTTTAAAAAAAGTTGAATAAAATAAATAATACATTAAAAATATTGGATTAAATATTCTAATGCAAAACAGTTGGCATGCAATCATTAAAGCAGTGCCTCCCTAACCTTTGTATCGCCGCGGACGGTCAACGTTTGATAATTTTACCACGGCCCACTAAAAGGGAAACAACGTTGACTGCTTATATTCCAGGTTGTTTTGATTTAGTTATATTTGATTAAAAATTTCATTGAATTTATATAATTTAGTTATATTTAAACATGCCTTCAGAAAACAGTTATACAAAAATAATTATAAAGTGATTGCCGTAAAATGTTACAATGCATGAAGTTAAGCTAATTTAATGTTCTTTGTGCGACCGGTAACTGTTTGAACCACAGACCGGTACCGCTCCGTGGTCCGGTGTTTGGGAACCACTGCTAATCGTAATAAATAATAAGCAAATAACAAAAGCGGAAATAGACCCAAATTCAATTTAAAGATAAAAACAATTATGAAAAAATCATATCCAATTTATAAGAAGGCATGCATTATAGAAGAAAAAATGATCAAAAAGGTATTGGAAACGAAAAAAAATATTACGGAAAATTCAATGAATTCTAATACAAAAGGAAGTGCAAATTGTAAAAGGAGTGAAAAATAAAGAAATAAAGTAGAGTAAAAGATAAAAAAAAATTATAATAGTTCCCGCACTCTTACCTGACAATGCTGTTTTGATATCGTATTCTGAAGGTTCACCTAAAATGTGAGAAAGTATCTTGTGAAAATTTGAGTACTTTCAATAAGAAATTAATTAAATTAAATTTAAAGTTAGAATTAAATCTTAAAAAGTACCTTTTTAAGTTTAAAATGTACCATTATAACATATTAAGATTGTATGACGTCATTCCCACTCAAACATACTTTATTGTTGTTAAAATAACGATTCATATAACAAAATTAGAAAAAAAAAAGGATTTAGAAAAACCAGCACATTTAAACTCTTTGACAAACGCATGTATTTATCAATTATTTTTTTAGAAAATTCTAATGTTTAGGATGTTCAAAAATATTTCATTTTCTACATTTAAAAGATACTAAAATACTGGAACGAGTTACTGCCTAGAAAAAGCAATAAAGGGAACATTAGAGGAAATAATTTTTTCCCACGTATAGTTGTCTGCATTAGGCCCAATAAATATGATGTGCATACATATAGTACAATTATAATATTTAAAGTAGAGTATAGTTATAATATTGTTACGAATTTTGTATAAAATAATGTAAATAATTTGTATTTGGATGTGCAATGCATTTATTTCACTTAATGCTATATTTATTTCATGTTAAAATTGTAATATTCACAAGCAACGCCGTCCCTTACGTTATAATGGCGATTCAATGGGAACTTGGCGAAATATTGGCGATAGAGCCAAGTTGGCATCATTTTTTGGCGACCATGTTGCACATTGGCACCATTTGGCGAGTTCAGGACCCTCTGGATGTTTCTAGAAATTAATAGAGAAATCCACTAATTTACGATCTGTGACGCGAGCGCATCTTTCCAGAAGTTTCGGCCCCGGATATAAATAAAGAGATACGCGCCGCAACAGTCAGTCTGGTTTCAGCCAGGGAGTAGCGAGTCTGGCTTCAGCCAGCGAAAAGCGAGTCTGATTTCAACCAGCGAGTAGTGAGCATTGTTTTGATTAGCGATTAGTAGACTTACCTTGAACTTGATCAGCTCGGCTGTGCTTGTGAATAGTCATTTACATACGTGTATTTTAGACACTGCTTATTGTGTCTGAGTGTTGTTGAAGGGGTGAAATCCTTCTGTTATTTATTCTGTGAATTTTACTGCTGAATCCTGTATTTCAAGGATTGATTTTCGAAAATAAATACTCATCGCTCTTAAAGAACTGCCTTGTTATTTACGACTGATTTTGCATAAAATCCTCGAACCCCGATCTACGTAACAATATTTTCTTTAATAAAAGAAATTACTTGCAGAACTTCTAACATATTCATATACTGCTATTTTAGGATAAACGATTCTACTTTATTACAACTATTTTTTATTGGTGTTTATTTTTATTCGTGCTTTATTAGTTAATTTATTTGGTAATTTTTTTCAGTAAAAACCTTAAAATATACTTATGTATAATATTTAATTTAAACAGGGTGTTGACGAATTCGACCGACAAATTCAGAGGGATGATAGTAGTCAGCATGGGGATGACAAATCACTATGGAATATGGCTTCGCAAACCACGTTTAGTAGGTGAAAATTGCGACAATAGCAGTCGTAAGGAGGAGGATGAGCAAGACGAGGGGAGTGACCAAATGAATGCGGGATATACATATACTGTCTGAATGCCTCAATGTCACAAAATACCTTGTTTTCCTGCAGCACGTCCTCCCGTAATTACTAGAACCATGTGCTCCTAAGGCCGGGGTGGGCATTACGTCGATCGCGATCAACCGGTGGACCACCAAGGCATTTTGGGATGACCGCCTAAAAATTTTACCAGTTAATAATTATATACGGAAATTGAAGATTGGCTGACAGTACGCAGACTAAGCCTTATACTGACTATAACTACGAAAACTAACTTTAGATAAAACTATTTTACTTCTTTAATGTATTTTGAATTGTTTCATAATAAATGTATCATTTGATACAATTATATTTGGGGCTATTATTATTAAGTTCGTATCGCGTTTTGCTTCAAATGCTGTTTTAAATGTTTTTTATTTTAGTTCTGTAGGTAAGTACATATTCTGTATTTATTATGAAGTTATATGTGACTATTTCCTTATCTCGCTAGCACCTATGACATTGGGCATTAGCGTACAAAAGATTTTTAAAGGGAAGAGCCAGGGTTGGGTCTACCATTCTCGTATCATACCCCAATACGCAGCCAAAATTTTTGATTTTGTCGTTGCCGAGACAACAGTAAAAATAAATATTGAATAAATAATTAACATTTATAAATAAAAATTACTAATATCAAATATTCCATTTTACATATACATGGGACTATAATGAATCGGAAGAAAATGAAGAGATTTATGAGAGGAAGACAAATGGACTCCTCCCCTCCGCCTTTCAATGTGTGCCATTGACACTGATTACATCTCTTGAAAATATCAAGAAGTAGCCACTCTGAAAAGTCTGCCCACCTATCTAAGCAAAAGAGGCCATGAGCCTTTACAGAATACGCCTATCTATGACTAAAGTTGACTGTGCAGCATTCATTTAGTAAATATAGTACAAACCGAAACAAACTGTGTATCACTTACAATCGTACAAACTGGCTCGACCGACATCCGCCGTTAGACTGAATGAATAAGGATGTGGTGGTAGGCCTAGGCCAGAATATAAACGACAGATCATCCCATGTAGCCAGTTGACATATGGTCCGAAATTACCATTTTCGGAAAACACAACCGGTAATAACATTTGACCGTTGAAATAATTCGAATCATCATCTTATTAAGGCTAAATCGAGAACGAGACGAAGCCCCTAATGTGGCCGAGGCCCTGGGTATAGTTGGCCTATGATTTAAGACATATCCGTTTATCAGGAGGTAGATTGTGGATGTGGTGCCTTTAGTCTCCATAGCACCTTCATTCCACTCGACACCACACCCTTCATCACTGTTTTTCCGATTTATTCCGACTAAGCGTGGCTCGCGACCCCATGTTCTACGGCGATTTGTCATCCCCATGATGCCTACTATCACCCTCTGATTTTGTCGATCGAATTCAGCAACCCCCTGTATAATTTATGTTCTTAAATATATTATCGTCAACGAAAACTTGTATGTTAATAATACATTTCTTAAGTCTAATGTGAAATAAAGGACACAAAAATAGAATAAAATAATACTTTCTTGAGATTTTGTTTTTATTTGAATTAGTTTGTTTCTTTCTTAAATTTTTTTTTGTATTTGAATTAATCCCATCACAGAGAGTAAAACTACTTTATGTTTAACTGTAAGATATTCCATAAATTTTATCTAAATTAGATAATACCAAATATTTTTAAAAAGTTAGAGTTCTGAGAGAGGTGTTTATATTTATGTTTCCCGTTTAACATACAATTTAATTTCATACATCAAAAATTGTTATTTTTACTTTTGCGCTAATGTTACAACAACATACAATAGAAATGAGAAGTACTGCATTATTTCCCAAACATTCCAATCAGATATATGAAATGGATCAATATCTTGCCATTTAGAAAATTACACTTTGAATTTATCAGATAATATTTATAATGAAATTGCCGAATACGTCTAGAACTGGTGATCAACAAAAGGAATATTTCTGATCACTAAAGCAATATTCCTGGGTTTCAAATATATTTCCAATTAAATTTTCAATTTGTATTATTAAGATAAAATAAAAAAAAAAACACTTGGGTCGAATTAAAGAAAATTAAAGATTTATATATATGCATATAATGCTAAAGTGTTGTTAATCTATATTGCAGTAAAACATTTAGCATGGAAACTTAGAAAAAAGATATATTAACAAACTTTTACGTTTAGGTGTAACATTTCAAGATTAAACAAAGGCTTAACTTTTCCCTTTACTTGCCTGTTATACTAGGCTGAAATCAAATTTAGAAATATAGTTAGAAATAACGTTAAAACTGTGTGTGTGTGTGTGTGTGTGTGTAGAAGAGCTAAAATAACAATGAATCTATAATATGGTATTAAAAGATTTTTAAAAAATAATCTACTTATCTCACTCAAAAAATTAACACTCACATACACACACAAAAATATCACACCATTGTTTTTTTGGGGAAATATTTGCTTATAAATATATTCCTTAATACATAGCATGTAACATTGTTACGTCTATCGGGGTTAGGGGATTTTATGCTCTTAGTCCCTTACAACAAAGAAATTTATTGTAGAAAAATAATAGTACAACAATGTAGGATACAACAGTAAAATTTGCTCAGTAAGTTCCAGAAGGTTTTCAACCTTCTCCAACACTCAAACACAAAAACAAAAGTAAAACTTGATACAACAGTAAAATTTGCTCAATAAGTTCCAGAAGGTTTTCAACCTTCTCCAACACTCAAACACAAAATATAGGCACGTAAAGTTTAAGTTCAGCCACGAACAACCACTCGCTTGTGACGAAATAAAACTGTCTCAGTTTCGGCAAGCGAATACTATTTATAGTTTTCGTGGCTACCTTCCAGTGTTTTCTCAAAAAATGCGTCACAGATCGTAATATTATAGATTTTACTGATTTTACTCTAATATTTTACATATTCATTCACGCAGTCGCCAAAAATGATGTTAATTATGCAGTATCGCCAATATTTCGCCAAGTTTCCATTTAAATGCCATGATAATGAAAGGGATGGCATTCCTGGTAAATATTAAAATTTTCATCATAAAATAAATACTACATAAAATCATATCGAAGTATTAAATATCCAGATACAAATTATTTACACTATTTTCCGATAAAATTAAGCATCAATTTCACAAATTTCGTAACAATATTATACGCAAAAGTATTGAAAGGATATTTTAAATGTTAACATTATTTAAACACATATATATAATTTTGTACCTTTTATATCATGTAAAAAGACATGAGAAACTTTCCATTTTGTAGCAAATTCTTTCTACAGACCCATATTAAAAGTATTCTTTTTGATATATTACACAATATAAAACAGTTTCAAGGGGACTTATCTTCTCACTTGATTCTTATAGTGACAACCCAGATAAATAGAAAATACAGTTGTCATGCAATTCCTCTAGGAACATTTTTTCTCACTTTAAATGAATCTACTTTATATCTTTCGAGACTTAAGAAAAAGACTATATTTTATCGAGCTTCTGTCGAGTAGATACTACGATTCTAGTTCTTGAAACGTTCTGAGCCAATATCCCTTCTTATATTTGTAGAGATGTAACCATTTTACCACTGAAAACTAGTGGTTTTATCCTATGTAGTAAAAGGAGATTCCAGAATAGAGATCGCTTCTTTTCCTTCGTTCTCCTTTTTTTCTTCTTTTTTCACAAAAAGGTTGAAGGGGTGAGATTTACAGAGGAGAATCAGAGAGTGTAAGGCAAATATCTCGTGGTTAGTATTTTTGAGCTAAGATCTTCAGTAAATGTTTGAAATCACATTGATATCTTTCAAGACAAGTTTATGAATAGACGCTTATGTGGTGGTGGGAGGGGAATTCCCATAATACATGTTGAGTTCTCTTCATCAGCTTTAACTTAGGACTGCATTTAGGAACAATGTGATAAGATGCATGCTTAAATATTTGATAACCGAAAAGAAATAATAGTATCATGTATTACATATACAATAAATATTTTCTTTTTTATTGCACTTTTTTATTTCATTTTCCCATTCCAAAAATTTTTTCGAAATATTTGAATGATGGTATTTATTTAACATAAAATGAATCGATCTATACAACTTTGATTTTATTATTAGGTTTTAGGTTTACACATAAAACAATGAAGCCAGTCATTAAACTTTATTGATATTTAAAATTTCATAAGTGCTGATGTGTAGGTCTTTTTAATATGTAACATAAATGCGAAAATTAGGTAATAGTAATAGTAGCAACTATAGTAATAGTAGTTAGGTAATAGTAGCACATATAGTAATAGTAGTTAGGTAATTAGTAGCACTATAGTAATAGAAGTTAGGTAATAGTAGCCCACAGTAATAGTAGAACCCATGGGAACAAATTGAGTATATAGACCAGGGGTCGGCAACCTTATAGCTGTGGTATGCCAAACCAATACACCAATAGGATTCAGAGTGCCACACAGTAGGAAATATTTGAAACAATTCGATTCCCACGGCTATACATCCAGAGTTAGGGAATAGAGGTCAAAAATACAGGTTTAGAGTTTTATTATATATTAGTTATGCATCATTTAAAGAGACATTTATTAACACAATAACATAAAAATAAGCTACATAAAATATAACTATTCCTTCAACATAAATAAAAAAATCAAAATTGTTCATATATTACAATTTTATAAAACAAAAATATTTATTAAAATAAGAAATAAATATGAAGTATATCTATTCCTCAAAATATAGTGAAATAATAAAATTAAAACTTTAATGCAAACCTTATTTCTGCGAAGCAATGCTTAATATTGCAACTTCAGGGATATTATTTGTGCATTTCTATTTAACACATGATTCTGAATGTTCATCTGTTAAACAAATTCCTTATGGTCTCAAAATATATTTCATGTGAGAAAAAGAAAATTGTTTAAATATATATATGTAGAATCAAAAGTGGCGAGAAGAGAACACGGAGTTTTCTTCAAACAATTAAATCACTTCGAAGTACAGAAGTTTAAAATAGCTGTTGATTTATCGATAGTTATTTCGAGGTATTTTCATGTATACTTCCACAAATTTTGCTTCCAAAAACTCAGAAGATATTTTTTCACTACGCTGCAATGAGTGATGCTTCATTTTCCAGGTATTGCACAATCGTTTTGATTTGAGTTGAATAGCTAACACCATGAATGAGTCACATTTAAACAGAGGGTGATTTTGTTTACACATAAATCACACAAAGTAGACACAAGCAGATTTGACAAAATTCTTTTATGGCAAATAATTGAAAGTAAATAGTCTTCTTGAGTAAGAAGTAAATTGTAGAGTGCCACAGAGAATTGATCCGCGTGCCACAGGTAGTCGAATCCTGTATACATCATTACATATTTCAGCTATCGAATATATTCAATATTAAACTTAATATGAATAATTAAAGAACACTAGATAAAAAAATGCAAAAAATAATAATTAGCATGCAATATATACATTAAATCATTCAAACAATATAGAAAAAATCATATACAAAATTTGAGCCAATCAATTCAACATCAATCATCAATAAAATTTGAATTAAGTTATGTATTAAATAAAATATATCAAAGGAAATTTTTTCTTGGTTTCCTTGTCCAATATTCGTTTTAATGAATAAATAAGGTTCCCCTGATTAACAAAAATGAGTAATATAGCAACATTTTAAGAAGAGCTATAATTAAAACTAACGATTATGTAAATATTTTTGTTTGAATTATGCTTTTCACAGTAGACAAAACATTCAATGTTTTACAGAAGTTATCCTTTCTTTAAAATAGAAAAAATATTTTTTAAGACACAAAGAGTCTCAGAGCAAAATTTTAAAAAAAATAAATGAAATCATAATCAAATTTAGGAACAGAATGAAGTAAAATGCAATAATGTTTTTATTTTTAAGTGGCAAAGCTTTAACAGCTTATTTTTTTAAATTATCAAAAAATTTTGGTCTAATCGTTAAGGTAAATAATTAACATTGGTAACACTTTTCTATCTTTTGATTATTATTATTACATATATATAGGTCCGAGGTCCACTTCCTGCTCACGGGCAAGATCAAAACTATTTGGAGGTCTAAGCCTGAACATGCCTGGTATGCCGCTAAGAGTCCGGGATTGTCCCTGCAGTGCACCTGCCCTAGACTTGCTCAGACCACTTTATCCAGACTTAGGACTGGTCACATCAAGAGCTTAATATTTAATGGATCTGAGAAGACTTATACTTCTTGCCGCTGTTCGGCTATGGCTTCTCCCACCCATATCATTGCATGTATTGGTGCCTCTGTGGGCCAATTATTGAATGAGGAGGATGTTGTTTTTAATTTAATTAAGCGACACGGTCTCTTGAGCTTGGTCTAGTTTTTGGTCTAGGCCAAGTGGATAAGCAACAACAACAACATATATATATGTATGTCTTCATATGAATATATAATGATAATGACATATAATATGCATATATATATATAATAATTTTTATAATTTTTAAGTATATTGTGGATTTAAATATTTTCCGCAAAAAAATAGTGAATATATTCCTAGTATGGTTTTATCATAATTATTTGAACCTTAATAAACAAATAATTACCCACTAACTGTGTATTACCTTGATCAATGTTGCATATTATGGATAGTAATCTAACGGAAATATTTTTGATAAGGGGAAGTCTTGAACTTTAAAATCATAAAATACCTTTTTAGAATTGTAATATTTATATTTATATTTATAGAAATATTTTTCTTAATTTTTGAAGCATTATAATTTTTAGATAATGAAAATATTGACAAGAATAGAATTACAAAAAAGTAAAAAATAGTAACTTTCATTAGGACATGACAATAATGTTGATTTTTTTATGCTTATGTTCGTAATAAATTCATAATTGTTGTTGGCTTAGAGATTTTTTTTTCCCTTTATGTTTTGATTAACTTTTTAATTCTCCATCTGCAGTCTTATTTTCTTTTGGTTTATCTACTTTTGCACAGATGGCGCCATCGGTTATCTTGTTTGTTAATTTTTTTAATTCATCAAGTCTTTTTTTTTAATTATTCACATTTTTTTTTTCAGAATGAATTTATTTTTGTTTTATTTATTTTGTTCAATTTTATAATGTTTACGTTTTTTTAGTTTATTTATTATAGGCTTTGAAGTATTTTTGAACAATTTTTTTTGTCGCCTTCCTGTGGTGGCCATACTTGATTGAATTTGGTTGATTGGTTAACTTAATATGTTTGCTGTTAGACTAATACGTTAAGTAATTTCTACATTGATTTCTTTTTTTCCTTTTTTACTTCTGGTTAGGCAATTTTAAGTCATTCTATATTACCTAGGTTTTACAGTTTTAACTATAATTTTCAGTCTTACGAATAAATTCTTTTATTCACTTCATTTTCAGCCCATTAATATTGACAAATATGGTGAAGATTGAAATCTCTTAAAACAATGATTAGCCCTGCATCTATAGCATTCATCTAAGTCAATATATCTGAATTAAAACATATATAATTTACAAATTATTTACAGAAAAGTTAAAACATGTTTATCATTTTTTTAAATTTGCCTTTAGATTTCAGAAAGAAAAAAAATGAGTGTGTGAGGGAGATAATAAAAACCCTAAGAATTAATAGAAGTACCTAAGGAATTTGAACTCGAACAACGAAAAGAAAAAATACGATTACGATACTTAAACATACGATTCGAAAAATAAAAGTCTCTAAAATTATGTGAACTTATATCCTTTAAAATTAAAACTCTTCTTCATTTGACTACAAATTTATGAAGCGGAAACAAAGTAAGATTAGTTCAGCTTATACATAACAAATGATTTCGAAAATAAATATATCTAAACGGTGTTCCATCTGTGCTATTCGTTTCAATTTAAGAATAAAATGAACGTCTGGAACTTTCCAAGAACTTTTGGCAACATATTAATCCAACTTTTCCATTTCTCTCTCTTAAAGTTAGAATTTACACCGCCATTCGAATGAAATATTACAGGTACCAATTTTCTATTTGTAACAAGATTTAATGTCTCAATCTCGTAAATACTTGATTGAGGCATTAAATCTTTTTATAAAGCATTCAAAAGAGTAAAAACAAACACAGAACTTTTGTCTCTGAAGGCCAACAATGGGCCTTGATGAATCCCCTGAACGCAAATTTAATCCCAAACCACAACCCAAAAGCTTTTACGCAATGCCCACACAAGTCAATCTTTAAAGACTCCAAAAATAATGGGAATAGTTCTCCTTGGAGGAGTATAAATTTCCTGTCTTTTCTTGTCTGAATTTCTCCCAGCAGTGCTGGAAATCCAACGTCCCGGAAACTCACACACACTCATATCCATACAAATATGCACACCATTGCAAATGTTGTGCGAGAGCAAAAGGTATTATCTTCCGCGGCGCAGAAGGTATCTTAAGAGGTATTTCCGCAATTCTGGCGAATCTCTAATCTTAACTAATGAGTCTCCAGTGCTCTATTATTCATTTCGACCCGCAGGCGTTTACGCACTGAACTCAGCACTTTAAAAGAGTTCGGTGTGTTAAGTTTAGCTATGCATGGTTTATTGTAGAGCGAGAGATGAGTTTGCTGGAGAAAGTACACTGTTAAAAAGGGGGAGGGTGTATGTTTTTGATTAGGGCCTTCGGATTCTGAAAGCGGAACAACTGTGGAGTTTGTGAAAATTCTGTTTCCGAAAATGTGGTTCTAAATTCAGATGAAAAGAAGATTTTGAATCCTGTTCAGGGGCTTTAACAAAAGGCGAATCAGCGCCGGTGGGATTGCAATTGAAATTGCTGATTAAATTAAAGCATATTTTAAAGTCAAATAGCACTAGGGATTATTCCTTGTTTAAAGTTTACTTCTTCACGTTTGCTTGCATTATGGAATGCTGAAAACATGTATGAAATGTATCTTTTATTCCATTAAAAATGACATAAAATAGTTCATGAATAATACAACATTCCAAATTACGGCAGGGAATTATTCTGTTCCTGTTTAATTGATTTACGTCTCAGTTTCAAATATTTTTAAATGGATAGTTTTTTTCTTCTTCTTCTTGAATTGTGACTAGGACCAGATTTTATATAAAAGCACAAATTAAAATAAAGAAAATTAACATTTTTTGTTTTCATTAAATAAATATTAACATTAAACGCATTCCTTTTGAATTTAATATGCAATCTTTAGTTATTTGTATAAGTACTCAGCAGAATTATCTCTTATAATTAATTATTTTAATTCATTTCTTACTATGCAAATGCTATAAGCATCTTTTAAATACAATTAATCGAAGAAATTCTCATTCTAATATATTTTTATGGAAGTTCTTAAAATGCCTCAGACATTAAACTGAATAAATAAAAGAAAATGTTTGTATAAAATTCAACTATATTTATACGTATAGTTGAATTTGAAGTACTTCAATATCTTAAATCTTCTATATCTAGCAGTACACATGTGTTGTGTTGTTTCTTATCCCACTTGATCGATAGAAAGTCCATGAACCCGTACAAACAGTGCTTGATCAAGTCCATGACCCCGTGCATTTTTTTAACAATGAAGAACTGTAGCTGGACTTGAGAGCAACTGGCTCTTATGGCAATCAATACAAGCCGAGATGTGGCCAGGAGCGGCTTGGGTCACATTGCAATTCGGACAAGGAGAGTAAATTTTAAGACCCGCCCCCCATGCCGTTGAGCTCAAGTATACCTACTGAGTAGCCTAGCAAGAGTCATTCCATCTCGTTTGCTGCTTGTTCTAAGCAAAGCAGCACCAGGACGGTTTCTTCCATACCACTCAAGTACAGGGGCCTACCTCCAAGAGAAATTGATATCTTGTTTGACCCGGGCAGTAATTTCTGATATAGTAAAGCAGCTACCATGTGTAGAATCCTTATGGTTGCCCTCACGGGCAAACCCATCTGCAGCCTCATTCCCGCAGTCACTGAAAAAAGATTTTAGCATTGGCACTCAAGCTATTTGAAACCTGAGTTCACATGTTTAATACTTTAGCTAAGGAATTCGAATGGCTACGCAAAATATTAATTAATATATTATTTTTTGTTAAAACTCATACAAAAAACTTTAAAAATACGAATTATAAAGATCCAAATGATTACTTAGTAGCGTCTCATTTTGAAGCAATACAATGGCTATTGGCAACGAAACTCGTAATTTTTTAATCTCGGTCAATTGACGAGAACAATTTAATTATTTGAATATTTAATAATATTTTTTTTAAAAGAATCAAATAAAAATTTCATTTAAAAGCAAAAGTTAGCCAGTAGATTTTTTCCTTAATGCTTGAAATTTAATTGCTCCTATAACAAATAATATTAATAGAAAAAAATTAAACAAAAACATAGATTTGGTTTATTTTTTTATTATTATAAGAAAACATCATACTATAGTTTTCTTTACTTTTTAGCCATTAAAATAAATTTAGTTCTTATATGCATAATGATTTCAAATAATAAAATTTAAAATTTCTTATTATAATAAACTGTTGAAGAATTGTTACATTGGATTCCCGATAGAATTAAACAGAAAATATTTAAAAGTATTTTATTTTTGAGAAATTGTTTAATTTTTGCAATTTAAATAGAAACATGGTTTTTTTGAAAGAAATATTTCAACATGCATTTAAAAGGGAAACTAAATCTGAAACTTCTTACAAGATTAATAAGGAAAATTGATTTTATATGCACTAAAGCTACCTAGATAAGTTTAATAAGCTGTAAAAATGTGTAAAACCATCATAAGTAAGAGCATTTCACAAAAGTGGTCTCATCTTTTAAAAAAAAGTTATTTTATTTGTGATGTAAGTTTTACGACCATTTGTTGTTGCTGAATTCTATTATTTCTGCTATACAGTAAAACGTCGTTTATCCGAACGTTTATTATCCGGAGCTTCAAATATCCGAACCAAAGTCCGGAAACGTTTTCGAACAGTGCAATGCTCAACAGTTGCTTCGTGTGAGGCGAAAAGTGACGGGAAAACCCAAGGTGAGGTATATTTGGGGAATTTCAGCTGTGTGATTTGATAAACATCTGAGCGGAATATTAGGTCAATTTTCTTCCAAGTGAGAGGGTGTATACGTGCTCTTTTGTTGAGTTTTGTTGATGTAGAAACCTGGATGGCATGCGATGCAGAAGACTGTGGATTTCAAATGCTAAATAATGACGAGATTGTGACTTCCGTGCAAGATGAATCCGATCCTGTCGACGATGAAATGGATGAAGACGAGGACAACAACAACGAACGTAGCAAATGTTGACACGTTTTTCTGCGTTAGAGGCAGCTATGGAGTGGTACGAACAACAATCAGAGTGCTGTCCTACTTAACTACTGCTACTGAAGAGAATCAGAGACTTTGCATTGAAAAAACGAAGGTGTACAATGGTATAGCGAAAAATAAGTGATTATTTTCCCCAATCAAGGTAAAATTGCGACATTTTGCACCTATTTTACTTTTTCTTCAAGCACGTTTCCCGCATATGATGATTTTCAATATTTGTACAGTGTCCAGTATCATATACTGCATGGATCGCATTCGGTTTTCGGTTATCTGAACGATCGCGTATTCGAATGGTGTCCGGTCCCAATTGATTCGGATGAACGACGTTCTATTTATATTTCTTTATTTAAATTGTTTCTAGTTATTGATTCAAATGTGGACGTGGAGGCCTAGAGGTTAAGGTCACGAACTCCTGACCAGCGTGTCATGAAGTCCAGTCTTATTGTGACTGAAGACCCACCATGCAGAGGGGTGGATAAACGTTAAATTTATCGAAGCTCAAAGGTCCCCATTTAACGTGTGGTAAGGTAGTTTAGAGATATGGGTGTCGGCTCAGATGTCGCTCTCGTCACTAAACCAATGATCAAAATTTCGAGATCCGTCACCAATAGCCCTAGTGGTTCTTTATTTGTGTGCAATGTTAATAAATACTCACTCCCTTATGTTTCATAAATTTATAATTTGTGATTCAGAATTATGTAATTTCTGCACATAATAAATGTTCACACACATAGGATATGAAAGCCAAATGGCATATTTCTTTTTTTTTCTATGCGGCTGCGGATTGCTATTTTTATCTTTGCCGACCTAGTACATTCCCCAGGAGCTGATATCACTTTTTAGTGCGGCACCAAATAGGCGATACCAATTGCCTGGCACGTGGGAGGCACCTGAGGTCAGACGATGCGAACTTTGTTCTTGGAATTTAACTTTGCCGAGACATCATGCGACATGGCCGCTGTCGATTTTCTGCATCATGAAAATCCACCGACTTGGGGCGGGGCCGAACCCGCAACCTTAGGTGCAGAAGTCCAGTGGCAAACCAAACACCCCACCCAGCAGTCAATTGTATAATGGGGAAACTGATTTACAGAAATGTATATTTCAGTTGAAGAACCATTTTTTTATAAGTAAACAACTTTATTTTCTTGCAAATTTTTTAACTTCTATGCTTTCCCATACAGTTTATAATTCTTTATTTTATCTCACCCATATGATCTAATAGCATTAATAATAAAAATGCTACATATATAAGAAACTCCTTTTCTATGAAAGAAGACAAATATTGCATATTTCCGTTTTTTTATATGAGTAACAAAATCTTATTATTTTCTCCTTATGTAAAAAAAAAAAAAAAAACTATGTCATGAAGAATTGTGCTTATGAAACTTTCATATTTTAGCTTTTGTAGATTTTAAGAATTACACACCAAGTACCAAATATTTTATTAAAGAATATTTAAAAGCCTTACAGCTATACTACAATTAAAACTTATTTGAATAATTAAGATAATTGGTTCAGAATGCAAGTAGTATTTTATTCTAATCCACTTAAATGTTTTTAAGTATAACTTTGAAAATAAAAAAAAAGATAATTTAATTAGCATTACTTATCAAGGAGCATTGAACGCACAACTGATCGTCTGACTTAGTAATTCTTAATTTATGCAAACTGTAATTAATTTTAATTAAACGTTACGATTTAGAACACTTCCTTATTTGCAAGCAATCCATCAATTTGATTAGAATACCACACACTTTTTTTCCTCATTTTGCTATTAATAATTCTGTTTCTTTTTAAAAAACGATCTTTGAATTAAATTAAAATTAATTGAAGGAAAGGTTTTCCATCTAAAAAAATAATATAATAAGCAATTGAAATAAAGAATCTACATTCAATTAAAAACTTTCGCTAAATAGTTATAAAGCTGCCTTTTGCAAACAAGCTTCCGTTTTGTAGTTCCTGAAGAAATAATAATAATAAAAAAAAAAAACGTTAATGGATTTTTAATTAAATTAAAAGAAAAGTGCATTCAAATTAATATATTTTTTAATGTTTTTCGATGCATGGCAATAATTATAGAGTTTCACAGCTATTTCATCGTATAAGTTAATTTGTTTTGAAATATCTACTTATAAGTACTTACACACTCAACGTATGCTATGAATTATTAAATAAAAGAATTCTTAAAAAGAACTTTATAGGTATGAATGCTTTATTAGTTCATATTTCTTTTTGGTATTCTTATTATTATGTTTAAATAAATTTCATTTTTAATAGTTGATTTGCAAGAAAAAAATTGTAAAGCAAAATAAATAATTAAATGAAAAAGCGTTTAATAATTTCTTTAAAATTTGCATTTTATAATTAAATTTTATTATTTTGTTTTAGCAACCATTTTCAATAAATTTGTAATCAGCAAATGAAATTATTTTATTGTTTTTTTTAGTTAACTATGTGTACATTTTTTAGCTTATGAACTAATTAATGATCCGTCATTTTATATCACCGATCTCTTCATCATCGATGAGCTATTAGAAAATAAATTGCATACATTTAGAAAAATGACTATTTTTAATAAAACATTCTTAATTCGCTTCAAGAATAAATTTGGAAGAATTCATAATTCTCCTAGTATTAAAATTATATTATTTTATTTTATTATTTTTACTTATTTTCATTTCGAAAGGAAACGCTCATTATTTTTTTAAAGAAAATACTTTACTTTTCATTCGTTTTTAAAAATTTATTTTTCACATGTTTTTGAGAGGTAGTTTTTACTTTTTTTTTTTTGTTTAATTTTTATTTCTAGGCAGTTTTCATCGTAGTAAACAGACAAGGACGTGCTGCCATCTACATATGAATTGTGGAGTTAATCTATTCTTGATGTGAAGAATTTCAGAACACTATCCGAGGCGGAAGACTTCTCAAATCTTTGAGAACTTAAAAAAAGTAATTTTTAGCAGAATATGTGTCAGGATAAATACTCATCCTAGTATAATTCAGGAAATTCACAGCAATTGATAATTTTTTTTTTTATTTTCATGCCTAGATCAAATTAATTTTGAACGTCGAATTCAAATATCAAATGTTTAAAACGTACAAAATAGTTAAAAACAATTAATTAATAAAAATAAAGGAAGGTATAATACGCCTATTTAACTGCTTGGATTATAACGTTAGTAATATTTCTGCCCTTTTCAAATCATTAATTCTTATTAAAATAAAAACATAATTTCAAAACAATTAAATAATTTAAAATTAGTTTAAACAATTATCTAACAAAAAAAGTCTGCCAAAGGGTTAAATTTTTTTAGGTATAGAATGAAAAAATAGAATTAATATTACAATTTTTTATATTTGTTTATATGCTACTTATTATCTTGTTCAATTATTAATACTATTTTACCAAAGAAATGACAGTTTTATTATTTTAATTTAATTTTTATCACTTACAAAAATATTTTTCCTTCAAAATGCCTAATTGTTTGATCATATAAATACCCATATTTTTAGCACAGATATTAATTTTTATTGTTATATTAACAATACGATGTCCAAAGGGATACTATGCCTTATCAATTCACCTACAAATAAATCAAAAAAGTAAATTTTATCTGTCTAAAATCATGAAAATACCTCAATTCATATTTTTGGAATTACATTTTGCATCTAAATGATGACATATAATTATCAGCATAAGAATTATCAGTTTTCTGACTAAATTCTATTCAAAATGATTTTTTTTTGTTCACACACAAACATAAGCATACACGCTCACACATATATATGATGTTAAAAAATAAATATTTATGAGAGTGTGATGGGAAAGGAAGCAGATAGAACAAAATTAAAACCAGAAGGAATAAAACTATAATGGTTTACCACAAAAATCCTCTTACACATTCACATTCATATTCGCTTTGATCATTTATTCAAAACCACAATGCCGGCTTAAAATTTCATCAAAAGATACGCTTCCGCATTTAATATTCCGTTAGTCTCTCTAATGATAAAACGCAACAGTGAACTTTGCATTTACATTCGAATTCATTCATATTGATAATACAGCGCATTATTTATGTTATAGTTTACGTTCTCATCTCTACCCCTTGTTTGCGTTGTTTAGTTTCCTCTCAACAACACTGTGCAATGCAGAGAAAACAATCACCTGCCGCTGAGGCGAATTGGGAAATCTCATTGTTCAGTTTTATTTTATTTACTTTTTTCCTACCCCTGCCATGCTTGTTTTTCCTTTTCAGCGTAAACCGGATAATTATCTGTATGCATAAAACTCCAGTTTTGAGCTTATTGCTTTTTATTAACTATTTTTTCATTTGTTAATATTCCTTCTTTTCTAAAGTTAAAATTGAAATCTATTCCTTTTGGGTTCTTTGACTGGCGAAGATTTAATTAGAAAAGGGTACACAGACGTAAAGCAAGGGGGACTGTGGGAGGGGTACTTTCGTGTTCCCTTTCAGAAAAATTGCTTTGATAAATATTTGGTTAGGCATTAGAGAGCTCTTGTTTTCAGATGATATTACGTCAATGTAAACTTCGAGAGCTAATTATTGAAACTAGTGGATTATGACCGAGTTAGAATTCGAAAGAGAATGTTCTTTTTGTAATCCGTTATTCTGGAAAAAAATATATCTTTTGATTTAAAAAAAGAATCATAGGACTAAAACTATTTCCGGAAAACTATTTTCGTTAATAACAAGAAAAAAAAGAAAGTGAATATTTAAAATTTATTTTTATTTTAAAAAAACTACATTATATAATTTATACAGGATACATATTAATTAAATGTTCTTTTAAAAAATGTTGCTTCAAATAAGAATTTAAAGTAACTTTAATTCATACCTCTTTTTCCAAGTCATTATACATGAATAAAATTAACTCGTGTATGATTTAACCTAAACAATAATTAAAAAGGTACAAATAATTACATAAGTTTTTTTTAATTAGGATAGCATTGAACGAATTCTAATCATCAAATAGACTCGTATATTAATTTTGTTTACAATCTTTATTCGTTTTCCCTTCATCTGCTACTCAAAATTTGATTTCCATGTTAAAATGTCTAGTATAGTAGCTTTATGCCTTAGGATTGTCACTCTCCCTCTATTTCTTCAAACTATAATTTTATATGCTTTAAGCACTAACTAAGCCTTAAACATTTATTTTTTGCATAACAAAATGTTTTAAAATTGCTTCAAAACGTTTGAAATAGTAAATCGTTATTGATACGGGACATATTAATTGAATTACCATGCTTTTATCTATAAGGAAATGAATTTTGGGTGTTAAAATTATTATTTATTAGCCAGAACTTCTATTTTTTTACAGTTTATACTTCTTTAATTCCTGAAAATATTTTAATGTGTTCGAATTTATTAAATATTTAAAATAGAAAAAAACAAGTATAAAAAATGTAAATAGTTAAACCACAAAAAAAAAATTATTTTAGAGTAATTTTTTTCCATTATAAACTTTTAATACTCATTAAAGACAAAAACAATTACCCATATGTTCGACCTACATCTATTTATTTGCTAAAATGCATGTTTAAATTTTAAAAAAATATAATTATATTTTGGATGAGTCTATTCCTGGATAGGGGAATAACTTCAATGTTTTATAGCACTGATTAATTTTTAGGTCTTATAAATGATAATAATAATAATGATAAGTATAAATGATGAAATCTGAATCATATAAATGTGTTTATAATAGAATGATACATGACTGTTTATAACAATCTGAATATTTGAGAAAATGTTGCCTTAACCTTGACCCTAAATTTAATAAATTTTTCTTATAACTCAAATCTAAACTTTTGTCATTTGATAACTTGCCAAATGTTTCCTGACAAGGACTGTCAACAAACATGTTATTCAGCATTTTGTATAAGTTTAATTTCCTTTTTCGACGACAAAGTTTGATTGGAAATAACTACTTCTCAAGCAACTTTCATAAACTTTTGGAAATATTATTTTCCCTTATAAGTGAATCTGGAGCTGTAAATATTTTTGAGAGAGAGAAAATCTGTTTTCTTATTTTTATAATATATTTCTTTAATTTCTACTTAATATTCTAAAGAAAATACAATGCGGTGAAAAAATGAAGAAAAATGTTCAAATATTTTTTTTAAGTCTGACTCACACGATACAGTTTTAAAAGCAATTATTCAGATTAAAAGAATAGAGCGATTGCTTATTAAAATGTCGAGCTGAAGCTACAGTTGAGTTATTGGCAACGGGCTTAGTAATTTGGAGCAACAATGACGACCTCTGCGTTTTCACCTCAATACTCTTCCATATTACGAGAAAACTAAAAACCATTACAGATTGAGCGTGTATTAATCTCTATGTGCGAATATTCCTTGGTATCAGGAATCAAATTCACAACTCTACAGACACCTTGACGGCAATACACTCGTGATATTGACCACTCAGCTACTACACTCATGTCCATAAATTAAGGTTAATGAAGTTCAGGCAAATAAAGAGACAGAAGCAAAACAAATTTGACTTATTTTTAGAGTCTATTTAGTAAACAAAAGGTAAAGAGCAAAAAAGATGCTATATGTTTGACATAATTAATAAAAATTACGATATTTACTCCCTGGAGCAAATTTCAAAAAAGAACCTATTTACAAAAAAACAGTATAACATGGTTAGTATGATGGTTAATACGGAGTATGTTTCCCGGACGATGCAATACAGGCCAAACAACGCCTACGCATGCTGAGAATAAAATTATCAATCTGATCTTGGGGAATATTACACCACTCATCAAGCAATGCCCTCCGGAGTTCCGGTAGACAGGTAGGAGGGGTTTGACAGGCTACAATTCGTCGGCCAAGCATATCCCACACATGCTCTATTGGATTCAAGTCCGGTGAGTATGCTGGCCAATCCATACGGGTGATATCCACCGATTGAAGACATTCGTCTACAATGTGTGCACGGTGAGGACGGGTGTTGTCATCCATAAACAGAAATTCAGCACCCATGGCGTCCTAAACAAACGTACATGTTGTTCCAGAATGACATCCCGATAGATGTGACCTGTCATCGTTACACTCTGAACATGCAGGTCAGTTCTGGAACCAAGAATAATTCCTCCCCAAATGAACCATCCTGCACCACTCGTAACAGTGTCGTTTAATGGTGTTCTCTTGGTGGTAACGGATAACTGGCGCTCTTCATATGAAAGTCCGGCGAGAATCAGACTGCAAACTAAACCTGGACTCGTCGGAAAACATCACACAAGACCACTGTTGCGGTGTCTACAATGCATGCTCTCTACTCCAGGTTAATCGCAGGCGACAGTGAGTAGCGGTAAGCTGACCGGCCTACGAGCATATAGACCAATGTGCCCTAAGCGTCTGTACACGGTCTGCCTTGAAACTGTCGTACCGGTAGCTGAAGAGTGCTGACGAGATAGGTTTGATGCTGTGCTCTGTTTTTTTTTTGGCAATAACTGCCAAATACCGGTCCTCATTCGGCGTTGTAACTCGGGGGTGACCTGCGCTGTAACATCTACTCACATTACTATCATCTTGGAATCGTTGCCAAAGCCTGGAGATGACACTCTGGGCGATTCCAAGTTCCTTGGATATATCCAGCTTTGTACGTCCACTTTCCAGTCGTCCGATAATTCTACCACGTAAAAAATCATCCAAATGCTTTCTTTGTGCCATAACTATGCGGTTATTACACTGAAAGGCTTTTAAAGCGCTTGTGAACAATTTTACTTCTTTGCCACCATTCCTTATATACCCCTCTCTTACACTCTCGTCATTGTGACGTACTATCCGCGCCATCTGGTGATTTCCTGTAATTTGCATATTTTTCTTCAAGATGTGTGTGATAATTCTACAGGTGAAATTTTTATTTTAGAGTTCAATTTCTGTGTGATTCTGAATTATCCTTAAGTTATGGACATGAGTGAATGACAATGTAAAAGAATCGGAAATGTACTATATACAAATCATCAAATATGGTTTCTTTTAAATAAAAAAAAATTTAAATTCTAAACCAGAGGTTCTCAAACATTTTGTCTTACAGACGACCCCTTGCCATATTTTTCGGTTTGGGATAGACCCCTACTTTATTAATAATGAATTTTTGCAAATTTATCAACTTAAATAAAAGGCTTTTTGACAGCCGGTATGAGCTGGTTACAAGATTTAAATTTCTAAGTGTTGCGAAGTATAGTGTATAAAACTTAGGAAATACTTGTTAATTTAATTAACTTAAAATTTAATTAATGCATAAAAAATAACTGTAACGTAAAAGAGCTAAACAATAAACTAATATTTATAATAGGATGGATGAATCTGGTGCTTCAATAACAAATTTTCATCATTTGGCATCAATCTTGTCAGGTTTAACCCTATATTTCCTTGGTTAGTAATGTCCAATCTTTTTCTTTCTTTCTTTTTTATTTTTATTTTGGAGATTAGCAACCGCTTTAAAACTCCTTCTCACTGGGAAAATCAATTAAAAATTGTATATCTCTTATGATATTCCATAATTCAGTATAAACAACAAGTAAATCTTTTTAAAGCAAAAATTGCTTACATCCATTTCTAAACTTTACTTTGAGATCTTCGTTAGAGCTTTTTCCGATCAGTTTTCTTGCAATTTAATTTTTTTTTCAATGTGAGTATATGAATTCATGGCCTACTGCGGTGAGTGAGTGAATATTAACATCGCACTGTTTAGCTACACGAGGGCTTTTGGCGACGGACCGCGTAATTTTGAACCATGGTCAAGTGACGTGGACGAAACCTGAACTAGCACCCCCTCTCCTAACTACCACACCAACGGGAAGACGTTTAAGCACTCCACAGATTTAACGTGCATCGCTCAATTACACGGAGTGTCTTCAGTGGTACTGGGCTCGAGCTCATGACATGCTAGCCATGATCCGATACCTTGACCACTTGGCTACCACGGCCACTGCCTGCTTCGGTATTATCATACTTAGGCGGTATTCTCAAACCTAGTTCAAAATCTGAATAAAGTGTATTTAAATGTCGGGCATAGGTTAAAACTTCATTTTCCTGGCAGATTGTCTGTGAAAGATTGAGAAACTGGGAAAATTTGTCACGTCCAATATTATACTATTTTAGATTAATTCTGGCAAGAAACGATGATGATGGTCCTTGTTTTTATATAATTTATACTGTAACCTTGTAACTGCAAATTAATCTCATTAAATTTAGTAAATAAATCTGTTAAATATATATAAGTAAATCTGGTTTCCACTTAATTAATTTTTCTTTTAAAATTAAAGTCACGATCGGTTTAAAGACATTCACTATTGTAGGTCCCTATTTACACCTCATGGTCCTCCGAAGTTATTTTTGTGTGGACATGGAACCCTAGTAGGTCGTCATAGACCCCTGGGGGCTGATATAGACCACTTTGAGCATCACTGTTCTAAACTGTGTTTTCGAACTTTAATACCTAAAGTTTCAGATGCACTTTAAGAAGATCTTGTGTAGAAGTGACAGTGGCGTAACGTACACCCCTGCAACCCCGGCATAGGGGGGCAGGGTTTCTAGGGGGCCCAAAGTCTGACTGACGCCCTTTGTAAGATCCGAATTAGGGCCTAAAACTTGGCTTTGTAGGGGGCTCTAATTTCTTTGTCATGCCGCTGAGAAATGACATCCTTAATACGTTTTGAATAAAAAACTCGTCTAGACCAAGCAAAATATATATACTATATATGTTAAATAAATACGCATATTTTTGTTATTAAGTTTTTGTGCATAAAAAAAAAATTAATTATTCAAGGAATTAGTAGTCATTTGAAATTATGTCAGAAAAAATCAATGCATATTTGATTTTTGCATGATCATGAAAAAAAAAAAAGGTCAGGGTAGGAATATATATTTAATAGCTTTCCAAGAATTTTATTTCAAATTGCATTTAAGAGTACAAGGAATGGTTCAAAGGGATAAAGTTTAATATTGAAAGTATATATAAAATCTTCGAATAATTAGTTAAGTCAACACGAAATTAAAGAAGCATTAGAAATTAAAATGACAAAACCACTGATCAGAGAAAGGGGAAGGTCATTTAATGTTTTAAATAAATATATGCGATGGCAAAGAATACAGAGAAAAGCTTAAAAATTCCTTTAAAAAACGTTTAAACTTTATAGTCGAAAACTACCTTAATTTATTTCATCAAATGCTAAAAAAGGAAACACATAAAAATCAACTATTTAAAATTTCACATTTAACGTTTTAATAAAATAAGGTATATTTATATCCAAATTGAAAAATTAATCATTACATTGTGTATGTATTTATATACAACAGAATGAAAATTGCATCATTTTGAATAAAAATTTAGGTGGAACTGTATTGTATAGGATTTTAATTACATGTGAAATATTTGTTTTCTAAAATACATCTACGTAAATATATTTTTGTAAAAAATTTGATAAGCTTTTCTAGGTTTTATAATCACTGTGAGACTTTGGTAGTATATTGTATCAGATAACGCTGCAAAAGTTTTGCTTTTAAAAATAAATGAGGATTTCAACGTAAAAATAAAACAACATCATTTGGAATAATTATGGGATCATATACAAATAAATATCTTTTCTTTCTAATTTCGTTTAATTTAACCCGCATTAATGCGTTTAAAAAAAGTCTTTCTCCCATTATCCATTCTTTTAAAATCGACAATTAATGAATTATTTAAGTGTGAATATATGAAATTTTCAATATTCTTTCTTATCCATACAAATCAGAATTATTGGAATTTAAAATAGTTCGCGTTTTGGTCTACCATTACTTTATTCTTCTGAAAAGCATGCTTACTTTTAAATTAAAAGAGCAGAAGAATAACTAAAAATTCCTTGAGTGGAACAACACCTAAAAAAAAAAACTTCCTCTTAATCCTTTCTCTTTCAAAATTTTCCAGTAGACTGCATTTTTACTACTGCAATCTAACTTGAAAATCACTAATATGACGTGGCGCCATCTATCGAATTCTTATTAAACAAATTTTCACTACTAAATTCTACAAAACAGATTTTTTTTTAAAAAGAAAACTAAGGTAAAAAAGTACTTTTTAGAGATTAGCACAAAATTTAACTTCTCTTCCAAAAATAAAAAATATTAAAACATTTGTCAAATATGAAGAAGCGAAGATTTCCATAGACATATCTCTCACAACTAATCATTAATAACCTTTTTTTTTTAAATTTTAATTTTTAAATACATAATTTCTTAGAAAAAAATGGATTAAAGTGATTATTCTTGAAATAAATTATTAAGAGACAGGTTTATTACTGAAAACCATACATCAAAGAAAATGTGATTTTTTTTTCACATTCCTAGTACAAATTATATATATTTCACGGTCTTCATTTATTTAAATATTTGAGCCTTCTCTCCCCTTCTAAAAAAGTTCTTTGTTTGCTAAAGACATTTTTTTTTGCAAATTCTAGTTTTAATAAAATATTTTCAAAATTTTCTCAGAAACTAAATTTAAATAAAAGTTTTCATTAATAATTTTAAACTTCATCATTAGTTATAAAAAAATATAAGAATAAGTATACGAGAAGAATTTTTTATACGAAAATAAATAAATTCAGAAGAAAATCTAGCAAAATTTATGGAAATTAATACTCCAGCTTAAGCATAATTTAACTATTCATTACTAATTTATTTAAAGTATGCAGTTTCTACGTAATTAATTATTCAAAAGCAAACTGAATAACTTTTACGCTATATATGCAGATTTCGAAATATTTATAGACTGCATTAAAATGTGCGTGTCTGTGTTAAAACCGATTAAAAAAAATCCTGTACATCACAAGCATCACACGGGGCTTACAGAAGCAAGAAAAAATGAGCAAAATAAGAGGAAGAAAACATAGGACAAATTACATATATTCGTAATCACATATGTAAAACATTCATTAAAAATGATAAGCTATTAAGTCTACATGTAGAAATATATTCATTCAAATATTTCCATATTAATTGTTTTTATTTTTAATGAAATCTCATGTAATATGAAGTATTAAATAAAAAAATGTTGATATAATTTTAATAACAGTTGAATGTACACGTAATAAAGAAATTTGTTCTATGAAAAGGTTAGTGTGTTATATATCTCTGAGTCGAAAGTCGAAAATCTTTCTTATGATAGACTTTTTTAACAATCCTTTTACTAAGGACCAATGGTAAATTAAATTAAAAACTTTTTTATCGTAGAACATGCAGACCATGTTAAAGTACTTAACGCTTATAGAATTATATGATTCTTTAAAGAGAATTTTAATACATGGCGTACCACATATACTTCCAATAATAAAGATTCTGAAAAGTCATTTTACTATAAATTAAAAATAGTTTGAAGCGATTTCAGTAAGAACCAAAGAGTAAAAAAGGGAGTAGGATTATTAGTGAAAAGAACGAATCACCATAACCAGTAAGAAATTCAGAAAATAAATTCAAACAATTAATACAGAAAGTTCGATCTGGCGATTTGTAAATATTCCTGAGTCGCTACGCACATATTACTATTTTTAAACGAACCTAATTCTAAAGTCTAATTGTCTAATTCTAAAGTTTTAAATTATATTTATTCTGTAGTATTTACGTCATCTCCGAAATTATTTAAATTTAATTATACATTATAAACTCTCTTCTGGGAATGCTTGAAAGATCTAGAATTACTGCAAGGAATCTAAATATTATAAATACTACAGCCATTTCGAAGAGGGCCAAACGTTGATTACAAATACAAATAAATGTCTGTTTAGGGATGGAAATAATTTTGAATTATGAAAAAATATGTTTTCATAAAAATGACTTCCACTGAAAGAAAGAACAAATTTTTCTGAATAAAATTAACATAACAAAATAAAATAAAATCCATGGATCGAAAACAAACCATGCAAGTTTACAAAAGACTTTTTATATTGACCTATATATATAAATCGGAGTTAAATTTTAATAAAAAATAACTTGAAAATTGTGTAATAATCTTTCTTGCAGGCGAATTAGTGATTCTTAAATAAAAATATTCAAAAAGATTTTTATAGATTCAGTTTAAATTGGTTATCTCTAATTAAAATTTATATCAGATACTTCATTTAAATTAAATTTGAGAATTTGAGTTTTTAGAAATATTCCCCAATGCATTTAAAACTCTTATCGCGCACTTTTTATATAGGGGTATACTCAAATATAAACCAAACACAGTTTCCCCCCAAAAAATCTAATTTATATTCATCCTTTTTGGACTCTCTCGGGAAAACTTATTCAACAGGCGCTTCGGCTCAAGGAAAACACAATAGATCTCAAATCTCTGAAGTACACCCAATACGTTTTTTCACTCTAACCTTCTTGATACTCAATAAATCGCTTAATCCGGTCATCTGGTAAGTTTTTCGATTTACGCTTTTCTTCCCCAGCAAGGCTCCTTTTCCCTCCAGGACTAGTACATTGTATCCTAGACAAGCGTAACTTCTCAAAATGAAGATAAATTCTTTCCACAATGGAGTCGGGTAAGCGAAGTATCTCGGATACTTAACGCGTCGCTCATCAATTTTAATACACGAAATTTGATAATCGATTACTCTTTCACAGAGACACTAAAGCCGCCGGTTCACCGTGAAATTCATTAACAATCAATATCAAACACAAAGACACCAGAGAACCTGGCCCATTAATTATGCTATCCTTTGTCGGGAATAAAATTCCTTTTTAGTTCCCAAGAACACTATGCCAGAAAGTCCGTGGCCGAGATTTTTAAATTACCATTAATTTGAATGGCAACAGTTCGGTGAAATATCATCAGGCTATCAATGGAATGAAGGATGTTTAGAAGGAAAGGTGAGGCTTTGGAGGTAGATGGTTTAAAGGGGGTTTGAGTAATGTACTTCGAGCACAAGAGGTTTGGAAATTAATTATATATAAAAAAATAATCTGTCAGGAGTAGCGTTGTTTAGGATTGCTGTTTCTTACCTTCTGCAGTGTGAGATTTCTTATAATCACTATTAGACTTGGCAGGTCATTTTTCAATTTTTTTTTAAGATTGAAATCTTAGAACAAGGGGATTAAAAATGATGAAAATATTTCAAACTGGGCGTTTTTTTAGTAAGAAAAAAGTGTGCAAATAAATGCTAAAAGATAAAAAGAAAACGTGCTTTATTTTTAATTCAATATTTTCTTCCTTTATCACCACATTTTCTAATTCTACGAAGGATTATGATTTGCGATGAATATGAGAGTTATTTTTAGAATGTCTGAATTATTATTGTTTGGGATATAAAACCCATAAAGTTTACACACAATGTATTGCTTTGTTTAGATAAGTAAATTTTAATTACCCTAATTACTCGAATCTAAGTCACACCAATTTTTCCAGTGTTAATGCTACCCATCCGGTATAGTGGCTAGGGACGCTGACTGCCTACCGTATGACCTGAGTTCGAATCCTGGAGAAGGCACGGATGTATGTGTTGTAATCCTTCATAACTTCTTTTCTTTGTGATGTGTTCTTCACACTTGCTTCTGTAAAACCTCGTGTGATACTTTGTGGTGCACGAGATATATAAATGTTCCCAAGAAAAAAAATACTACTGAAAATCGGGTGAGGCTTATAGAATCTAAGGCAAAACATTTGTTGGCTAGGGAAAATTGAGTTTACACGACTTTCAAAAGGAAAAAAGGCCGCCTTCCGTCCATTCTGGCCACCTGCATGGATGGTTTATCCCGTTCCGCAGTTTATCTCAAATATTCAGTCTATCATAAACATTGTTGTCTGCTCGTATTTAGAATCCCTCCCCCCTTTAATCACCTGAATATCAAAGATATCGGTAATAGCATCGAGTTCAATACGACGCAAGTATGAAAAGAAAGGCAAGTTTATCCACAGAAAAAAACGAAAAGAGAGCAGAGGGGAATGAAAATTACACACGGATGAAACGAATATGTGTCGATGGCGTTAGCAAAATGATATAATTTTTACTTGTAAATGCTCAACGGCCTTTAATAATTCTTTTATATTTTATCTATAATACATAATTTAAAAAAATGCACAACAAATGTATTGGATGCCACGGAAGACGATACCATGTGAGACAGGCTCCAATTGTGAGATCAGCTGTGCCAATGGGAGTGACGAATCATTTTTGAAATATGATACTGACTGTTCGAGTAATTATAGGTTCCTGTATATATTTAAAAGTTTTTTAATATACTGGTAAAATAAATTAATTATAAACTCTCTTTATATTATTTCCCACTAATTGTTTTACATAAATATCTTAACTATCAGATATCGATGAACCTTTTTGTAAATTTTTAAAAACTTTTTCTTTAAAACTTGTAGGGAATTGGAGGTACGGCTTAGAATCAATAACAACATTTTTTCACAAAAAAATTTTGAGAATTCGGGGGCGGGGGAGCGGCTTAAAATTAATGTGGCTTAGATTCGAGTAAATACGGTAATTTTAAGCTCTTACTCGTACATGCTTACATTCTTTTGAAATACTTTTTATTTATTTTCATAAATAATTATTTTCAACATTAAAGAAAAAAGAGAGGACAAATTCCTATTATTTTTGGTAGGAAATTAATTTTTACAATCAACGTGTTTTTGAAAAGCATTTTACATCAATCCCATATTAAGAAATAATATGCGTGTAACTATAAAATTCAACAATTTTAAAGCTTGATTCTCAGGGATGAATATAAAATACATATCTCAACAATTATTTAGAAAAATGATAATATTACTGGCAATTTTCGTTGTTGCTTCGAAATTTGTGCCAGCTTTTTTACTATATAAATTGCTGGCTTGAAAACTCATTTTCTTTGAAGTGGACACGTGTTTTAAAATTCTATCAAAATCAATTAAGCAAATTTGTTACTTTTATTTTTGTGGTTTTCATATTTATTGTTGTTTAAATGAGCTTAATATGTTTTATTTTATTCATATAAAATAAAGAAAAAATTTTCGTCACTAATTCCCATCTTCTCGCAGTTCCGAATGTGTGTAAAATTTCTTCGTCAAGCTTGACCCTTTTTATTCCTCTTTAACACAAATAACAGCCCTCAAAAATTATAATTAAATTTGAAAAAACTATAAAAATATATTACATTTAGTTTTTTTTTAATGATTTCTCGTCCTTTTTCTTTTAGGAAAAATCCAGAAACATAATAGTTATTCTTTACATTTCCGAAAATACATCATATTTTGGGTAAACTCTGAAAATTAGTTGATATCAGAAACGTTTTTTAACAAAAAAATGTGTGTGTGTGCTCATAATTTCCAAAATTTATATTCTAAATATTGAGCGACTATAGATGTCATTTATTCATTTTTATGCTATTATTTAAGAATACACAAGCAATCTATGCTATTATCAACCAGCCTTGTTATTAGATTGGCTATGAAAAACCCAGCTACAGTAAATGCTTTCCTAGTTACTGCTGGTGAAGAAATAGATTTCAAAGCTTCACACTTTTTTATAGTATTTGAAAACCGATTTTTTGTTCGGTCAAATAACTCACTTCACGATTTCCTTTGAGCTAGAACTATTGATAGTTGAATAACATATTACTTTTATCTTTGAGTGAATCGTTTTCCCTTAACTTTTCGTTCAACGTTAAATAATTATCTTCCAAAATTAACATGCTTTAATTTTCTGAGAGCGCAGAGTTGGATAATGATTTGTTTTCATCTTTAAAAAGACCTTTCATAATTATTTTAGCTCAATAAAGAAAGAAATATTTATATGATAAAAGAGTAGGATTAACAGTAACCTCAAGAGTTTCACAACACACACTTGCTTTGTTCTAAAATTTAAATATTCAATAACAAAACTAAACTAGCGTTGTATCTCTTATTAATTCTTTGGACCCTGTCCAGCACTTAGATTTTCACTGCGGATAGTCTTTAACGGCCCTGGAATTTTTACATGGAGCTCCATCAAGCAGGAAAATTGAACATTTATAAACATAATGTAAAATACTGAACAAATTTACACCATGGAACAAATTCAAGTACCGAACTTCGTTCAGAATAATTTTCAGTAGCAGAAAATACATAGTATTATCGAACACAAATATAATACTACATACTATCTAGCTTAAAGCATGATTCACTGATGAAATCGTATTTCTATTATCGTATCTTTTTTTACCTGTACCACATATAGCACGTGCTTAATATTGCTGCACACTTGACTCAGTGAAAAGTAACATAATATACAATGTTGTACGATACAATCCTTAGAATATTCGGGGAAAGTCAGTTGTTTCTTTTTATATTTAGAATACATAAAGAATTCCTTGCAGGTTTATAGGATAATAAATTAAAATCTGGCATCAGAGAAATCTTGAAATAAATCTCAAACTTACGTTAGTGCACTACACGACAGATAAGTCTAATCTAGTTGGTATTAATTCATGGAGAGTAAATACAATGGTCAACTAGAATTAAATAACCAAATAAAGATCTTCTAAATGTTGATAGAATTACAATCTTTTATTTATGATAGAATTGTATTTTTAGTACAAATAAGAATATACATAAAATAAAATTATTCATGTGGAACTGAACCGAAAACCGTTATTTTTGGTGGAATGAAAACCGGAACTTAATCAATGCATTATTTTAGTTGAATCGGAAAGAAAAAAATTACGATTCGAAGCCCTGGTCTGATGAAATTAACCTATGAGATGACGCTAAATCCAGGAAATTGATGAAATGTGTATATATACAGGAAATTGGCTAAGGATCGTATACTTTTTTTTTTAAAGAAAACTGTCTATTGTGTTGTTAATGTTTATTTGAAATCAAATAAAAAACCAAAAATACTAAATTATTTCCCCCATTTATAAGATTGTTTCGATAATTTTAAAAATTGTGCAATTTCAAGATACATCATATTATTTTAATTTATTGTTACAATAAGAAAATATGTGATTACTTTCATAAAATATGCTTTTATTATTATAATTATGGAAAATTATGATTTGTAACAGATTTTATTTTTTAAAAAAAATCCTGTTATTTCTAAAAAGCTTTGAAATTTGGCAGCTTTCCAATAAAATCCTTGATAAATATTAAGTATCTTTGTTCGTACATTTCTGAAAACCTCTATTCAATTCTAGAGAACATAATAAAAGATACAAAGTTTTCTAATGCTATAGTTACCACAATTTTCTAAGCAATTTGGCTGACAGTTCCCGGAGCTGTAGTAATCAGCAAATTATTGAACTTTGACTCAGGTGAATAATTTATCAGTTAATTGCCTTTAAGGGGAAATTCCCGTTCCGGGAGAAGGTTTTGAATATTCCTGATATTGGATTTAAATATAGAATTAATTTTCTGATGGCGTATACTATCAATATTTGCTTAGAGGAATTTTAAAAATTTGAAAGGTTAGTTTTTTATTATAGCGAAAAATAAAATTTTAAAATTCAAGTTCATGGTAAATATAAGTAAAATCTGGTTTGTTATTGCACTTTTTATACAAAGGAGTTGTATGAGATTTGTTGTTGTCTGTAAATAATTGTATGTCTCTGTTCATAGTACCTAAAAATTACGCATTTATTACAATAAATTTATCATTTACATTATTCAAAATGTTTCGTGCTTTATTTTGAAGTAATGCAACAAAACGTTCTTTTTAGAAATATTTTAGTTAAACTCTTATAAAATATAAATTATAAATGTCAAAGCTATTACTAGGTCAGGATAGCCATGTGTTCATGGCCAGGAACTCGTGGCCGTTTCTTTAATATCATGAAGCTATTGACAACAGTAAATATTCTCTATATATAAAATCTAAACATTGTTGTCATCATTAAAAAGGAATATATTATCCCATGTTAATGAAATGTTATTTATTATCTCAGATTAAAAAAGTGGGCATTGAAACTGGATGACAGGTGATCCATTGAAGTAACTGGAAATAGGAATCATATTCTCTTTAAATCAATTTGGAATAATTATAACCCAGTGGCAAAGTGCATTGTCATGTTGGAAATACTCATGGTCATAAGGAAACACTCTGACCTCAAACATCTGAGTGATCAGCAACGATATGGAGATAAACTATAATTGGAGGATATTTCCTACGAACTAAAAGAAGCCGAAAGTACATCAGAATAATGCTCCCCACAGTGTCGTTCATCCCTTCCTTCATAGACCAACAAGTTTTTAGTTTAGTTTTTACCTTACTTATTACCCCTGGGTGTTTTCATCTATTTGTTTTTTAGAATATAACCCCCCCCCCCCATATAAGAGAGATATTTGTACGTCACAGGCTCCCAATACAATGATTCTGACACTCTCTTTTGAACAAATACAGATCAATGACAAGTTTAGGGGTTTGAATCCTAATTATACTAAAATTTTTCATTTGAGAACAGAGGAAAAATGTTTCCATCTCTGTTCTTAAATAACATATGCCTTAAGATCTTTGTATTGTTTTGTATAAGCTGTTATTGTCTATATAATTATGGAAAGATTCGGAATTGCTTCGTCCATCGTCATTTTAACATCGCATTGTTTTAAGGTGACACCAACAAAGGGAAATGCATTAACAACAAAAACAAGGTATCACTTGGTGCCAGGTTCGGACTATATGGTGGATGCATCAAAATTTCCTAACAAAACTCACGGAGTTTCTATAGATGAGTGTGGCCTGGTGTTGTCCTGATGGAACAGAACACCTCTCCGTTTTGGCCAATTTTTGCCGTTTCTGGTCAATTGCTGTCTAAAACGGTCCAATTGTTGACAGTAGAGATCCGAATTTAGTGTTTTTCTTGCATTTCAAAACTTCCTTGGTGATAAGAAATTGACATCAAGAGAAGATTGTGAAAACCGATTACCAGAGTCTTTCGCCAATAGGGATCAAGACTTATGTGAGAGAGGTATTATGAAAGTACCTTTAAAATAGCAACAGATTATAGAACAAAATGGTGCATATTTGACCAAAATTGGTAATCCGAATCATGTTAAATAAAGCTTTGAAGTTCAAGTAAAAATAATGGATTTCTTTTTCCCCAACCTAATATTTAGTTTAAAATTAAAACAAAAGCTAATTCTTTATGCAATTGTACAGAGACAATTATATCTTAATAAATTCAAACTTGAACATTTTGATTCTTTAAATGGTTTTATTAAAGTCGCACTTTAAGGCAATTTGAAAATTATTGGAAACGGACCATGTAATGCTGAACTATATGGTCAAGTGTACTGACACCCCAAACAGCCACACTATGGCAACAAAAGAGCTTTTAACCTCTACATATTTAGTATATATCACCACTTCTAAGTGATAAATCTTTAATGACACCATGACTCGATTCCAAGACTCGGCAGAAACAATGCCGGTCACGTGCTCGCGACCTTGACCACTCTTCAAACATGGCTACTCAAAACAAAGAAAGTAAATAAAAACAGGTAATATAAAAAATTAAGTCAATTACTACTTTAAAGGTATTGATAGAAAGTATTAACGAATTAAAGTATAACGATTGAGGTTTTTTTTATGATTGGAAATTTGAACAAAATATATAAATAGGGAGAGACTTGAACTAATAGTAGGAACTGAAAAAAGAGCACGATTTGTCTGCATTGTTGTAACAATGCACACCTAGTTTGACTGAAAAGCCAGTCTTCGACGCCAACTTTTCTTACAACAATGGATACGAATCAAAGTTGACTTTAAAAACCGGTAATTAATTAAATTAAATTAATGAATTAATATTAGAAAAAACTGTATTAACATCAAGTGTCATCCACTACAAGTTTTAAAAAATTTATTTGAACTTGATTGGACGAATAGAAAATATTTTATTAACGATTGAAAATTTGAACAAGATATATATATATATATATATATATATAGAGAGAGAGATATAGAGAGAGAGAGAGAGGGAAATAATAGTAGGAATTGATAAAGAGGCAAAAGAAACGAGATTTACGTCATGAGAAATAATTACGAGAAATCTTTTTTACACCGCATCATATTATTTAAATAAAATCTAATTTTTAGTCCATTAAAGCTCTAAAAATATTTAAACTAACGCTGATTATATGTACAACGACGCAGTCATTTAAGACATAGGCCACTTTTACAGGAAAATATAACACTCCAGCGGTAGAACCATTAACTATTAATGCATAGTTTAAAAGGATGTTAAAAATAATTTAATCTCTCCCCTTTCTTGTAGGATGTAAGTCGTTAACTAACCGTTACATCGAGGAATATCGGTCCTGGAAAAGTCCTATATCCTGGAGACGAAACGGTGTCTAATGAGTGTGATGAATGTAATTCGGAAGCATTAATTTTTTTAATTTTTTTATCTCCTCTGTTTAATGAGCAAAGAAGATTATTGCCGTCATATTAAATGCAGCATGACATGTAAAAGTCTGTAAACTTAGTTAAACAACGGTTCATTCACTTCTTAATAACATGAAAGTGAATTTTCTAACTGCTGTCATTAGCGACGTTGTAAAAGATATTGGAGGAATTTTTCTTTTTTGCCTTGGAAATTTAAATGAGTTTGACAATCATATTTATATGTTATTTTCAAGATCGGTAATAGAAAAAAAAAATGCATTTTAAACAAAAAAAAAAATGAGTATTTCGTATTTTTGTTTAAAAAAGCATTTTAAACCATAAATTCGATTAAAAAGATTTGTTACCTTTCAAAATATTTTACGGGTCCTTTTTCAGTGGCGTAACTTATACCCCCCTCCCAACCCGACGTCGAAGAGGTCCCAAGATTCTAGGGGGCCCAAAGTTCGACCGACATTAAGTACGGCTTGGGGCTCAAAACTTGACTTTGCAAGGGGTCCCTAATGTTCTTCGTTACGCCACTGGTCCTTTTGTAAATAAAATATTTGAGATTATTCGAGGGTTGATGATAGTTATACCACAAAATACGGCGCATAACGCTCACTTTTAACACAAGAAATTAGATAGAACTTTACGGGTGCTCGTAATACGCAGTGCTGGATTACTCATTAGGTGGAGTAGGCAATTGCCTATGGGCTCCACATCAGCATGTTCTGTTTTCTGTTAGTGCTCCGAAAACAGACTACAGGGCCTCGAGAATTCGACTGCCTAGGGGCTCCCATGTCGTTTAATCGTTTTTTTAACTGGTTAGACGCCAAGTATGAAAATGAGAGCTTCAAAAAAAAAAGAGGAGCATAGAAAAATATTTGACTATTCAACATAGATTGAAACACTGATTTTTTAAAAGTAATAACATTCCTTATGAACTGAAAGTTTTGTAGTTCTAGAAGTATACTATTTTTTCAAAAGCTTCGAATACATGATTTCAAAGCATAAGATGCCCCGGTATAGTAATTAGTAACGTTGACTGATGTGCCGTATACCCTGGGTTCGAATCCCGGAGAAGGGATGGATGTTTGTGTTGTCATCCTTCTTTCCTTTGTGATGTGTGCTTCACGCTTACTTCTATCTAAGCCCCTGTGTGATACTTTGTGTTGCACAGGGTTATAAATGTTCTCAATAATAAAAATAACTTAAGATTATTTCACTCAAATATTTCAAGTTCCATTATAAAAAAGGGGTGTGCATTATACGTCGAATATACCTAAAGATCACAAACTGCAGTTTGAAAGTATAGGTGCACGTTTTACGCCGTATTTTACGGTAATTGTTGTTACAATCCAAATAAAGGAACATAATTGGAACGACGGAAAATTAGGGCCTGCAATAAGCTCTTAGGCATAATAAAGGACTCATAATCAATGGATAGCAAGTGCAAAGTTAGTAATTCCAAAGCATTGGTACCGAAACTGAATATGCGTTAAATACATCGCGACTAAGTCCTTAAATATTCGAGACTTTTATGTATACAGTTAAGTAGCTGTTCAAGTATTGGCCCAAGGCAGTAGTCGGCAAACTTTCGAGACAGAAGAGCCAAGTTGTAAAGGAAACAAGATAACTAAGGTATCAAAGAGCCATTTGTATACATAAATAGAGTGAGTAGAAGGGGAGAGGTCTCTAGTAGCTTTCGCGATCAAGACTGTTGTGTGTTCCAAGTAATATTTATTGAGTTTTACACACACAACAACACTTTTCATTCCTCCAAAAACTAAGAACCATCGAAGTTATTCTTTTCCCCGTGGCTGGATGCAAGAAAAATCATTGCCAAAATATCATAATGTTGGAAATTAAACTGTGAAGCTTCATGAAAAATAATTGTTAAGCAATAATATTGTAAGCGCTCTGTTCTGAATATTCATGTTTGCTCTAATAATCAAAATTATGATTTGTTGTTCTGTCATATAAAAGTCATTCCTACATTTTTTTTTATTGGACATGCCAGAAAATATGGAATATGTTCTTTTTTGTCTTCTATTGGGGATTTAATTGTATTTCTTGTCCATTCTTGAATGATTTCGAACTCAAATATGCAAATGAGAAAATGTTACTTCCAACCACTTTGAAAAGTGTTTCCCCATGGTGGAATTTTTACCAGTGAATTTAACTGAACATATTTTTTACTGCTTTAAAATTAATTATATATATTTTCAAGTGAACATATATAGAATTGAGTTTGTTGGAGAAAAAAAATCTCAAAACCGGCAGACTACTTAGTTGGATGAATATTCTACATCAAAATAATTTTAGTTTGCTGTTTTGTAATTGTGTTACCTAAGATTTTATTTAGCACCTTTTTTCCTAAAGTATTATTTCCTTTCGTCTCTACCATCAACTATAAATAATTTATATGTATTTATATGGAAAATTATATTCCGACTTAAGCGAATTCGACTTATGCGATAATCACTCAGTTCCACCTACCACGTAAGTTTGGGGTATTGCTGTGTTAGGAACAAATATATGTTAAAGCAGAAAATAAAAATGGAAAGTAAATCAAAGTGACAATGAAAAATGTCTAATATAGCTTCCTAATGCAGTTACATGCTACGATCATAGCATAATTATGATATAATAAAATTCCGAAATTATTTTATCATGGTTTTTTGCAATCTACATCGAAGCATGCATGCAATTCCAGTGGATGTAATGAATTAACTCAGACGTCTATTATGGAGAAATATGATATTTGTAAGCCACATAGCAGTTTAATTACGAAGTGGTTAATTGAACAGGCTCTATAAATCCGAATAAATAAATGAGATTATTGTAATGAATATCAAAGCAAAATGAAACGCATTTAGAAATAAACATGTTTAATGTTTCGATCTGCCTTTTTGAATTAATATTTCATTCTAAATGAATCCTTTGTAGCATTTTATGTTTGAAATTTATCTTTTTAAAAATTTATTTTAATGGTTCGAGTGTTGAATGTTTACTAGCGTCGCACAAAAAAGCAAGAAACACGAGGACTATAATGGAGACAAACCTCTTAGTTTTGAGTTATGGTTAAGCGACGAGAGCGACAACTGAGCTGGCAACCCCCTCTCCGAACTCCTACACCTAGTCAAACGGTAGAACTTTGAGTCTGGACAGATTGAGCATGCATCAGCTTACGTATTTCAACTATTTTATGCTTTTTAATGTTTTTTAATCTTATTTTAATAATTTTAAATAGCTATTTTTACATTTATGTATTAAATGCACTTTTTTAGAAGTCTTCAAATACCAAACATAAAGAAAGATAAATGAGAAAATAAGTTAAACTATATTTCATTTATTTACTTAAAAATATAATTTTAACAAATCCCATTCACAAATATTATATTAATAAATCAATTCTATAATAATTTCCACCAAAGCTGAAATAAATTTTATTCAAAGACTAGAATATTTTAATAATTTCGTCGTACGTAGAAAAATGCTTCAGTTTTAAAGACTTTAGCGCAAATTATTACTTTTTGAATAATTTTGGACTTTTATAAGCTAACTAAAATCGAAATTAAAATGAACAAATGTTCTAATAAAATGGAACTTGCAGCTTCCGTATTGGTGGAAAGTTCCCAAACGATATTACTCTTCATCACGCTATCATTTGGAGGTAATTACGAGTATCGTTAACACGAACTTATTCCGCGCGAATTATTTGCTCGCTATTCTAATTGTTTCTAGATTCGACTTCCAAGTTTTAATTAGTTATATCTGATAAAACAGTTTTTAAATTAATTAGACTTTACAAATTCGAGAACTTAAGACGACTATGTGATTCATATTTATTGCTTTTAATCTAATACACAGTATTTTAAGCAGTGGGCGTTCTAAAAACTGCAAACATTTAAAACCAGTGTGGATCAAAGAAAGGGCGTTTCTTTAAAAGTTCATTTTTTTTTACAAATACGAGGTGTGTCTGGAAGATAAGTACAATTTCGTTCTACAGCAACCGCAGTGGTAGTTTTGCAATTCAACAATTGCGCACACGTGTTTCTGGTTGATTGTCAGTCCAGCAACACTATTACAGAATGATTGTTTTCTTTCTACACGTATTAGTGAACGATCAAAATGTTTGAGACGATTGTCAACCATGAGGTGTGTTCTGTAATCCATTTTTTGAAAGCTTGGAATGTTAACCCAATTAAAATTAATCGTTAACTTATGGAGATTTATGGGACAGTTTAATGAGGGATGAAATGGTGAGAAGTAGGCATGCCATTTCAATGATGAGTGAGCCTACATTGATGACGAATCATGGAATGGGAAGCCTTCTGTTGTCAATGATTGTTTGGTTGTAAAGTAAATGAGACCTGACGGTTCACAATAAGCTTGTTTGTAATGAGTTTCCACAAATTTCACAAACTGTTCACTAGCAGAATCTTTCTTTAAAGAGGATATATAGAAAAGTTGGTTCCCCTGAATGAAAAATACCTGAACACGATACTGGTAACTGCATAGGAAAATAGTTTCTGCAATGCTCTTTCACGTAAAAATAAATTTTGTTTTGAAAATATATTTTATGCAAGTTTTTTCCAAACGGTACTTAGTTTCCGACATGCCTCGTATTATTGCTAAAATTATACTGTTGTTATTTTTCTATGTATCTTTTCTAGGGTAAAAGCTTTTGTTCTAATATATTGGAGAGTAAACAAAGAAATTGGACGAGTACAAAGCCATTTGCGCATAAACTCATATATTCCTTCTTTTGATGAAAGACTTTCGCTTCTACGAGGGTCCAAGCAAATGGTAATCCGAAGATAATGAGTATGAGCCATGGGGGAAGATTTTCGTGTGTTTTCCGGATAAGTTTCAGTTTTGTCATATCTATATTAGGTTTTGCATCGTCTTTGAGAAGGATAACTTTGGATAACGCAAAGGAATGTAATTTAGACACATATGCTGCTTTAATCTTTTCCAGCGTACGCAGTAGTGTTTTGCATTAATTGTGATCACTTAGTGAAGAAATATGACGTATACAATATTCTGTGCACCACAAAGAAACATTTTCGAGAACTTTGCTGCCCATAATACAGTTTTTGCTTTCATTAATATTTTACTTTTTGTGCGCCATTTCACGCGTAGCTACTTTGCTTCAAGATTGTGATGCTGCACCCAATTTTCATCAAAAATGCATCTCCTGTTTCATAGCAATTCAAATATAATACAAACATTGGTTCTTGACCTTTTGATAAGTATTCTAAATTTGAAGGATCCCCATTTCTGAGATTTTGCTAAATTTCAGCTTGTATTTCACTCTTCAATTTATTTTAAATGCGATACACTTCTATAACTTATGCCCATTTTTTTCCTAATTTTGTCAACTATTCTTTATTGGTCATAAGAAAAAGACCAAAAATTTGTTGAAATTTTTCACCAATCAGAGCTTTTCTTAATCGATGAATTTAAGAAAAAATTTCAATTTGACAAGGCCATTTTTAATTATCTTGAAATATTTGCAAGTATCAGACCTCAGTATAGTAACTGTACTAAACTGGGGCTTTATTCCCTGCACATTTCAATACATTTAACATTTTCATTCCTTAAAAATCTATTTATTATTCTTAGTGCAACTGTAATTCGTATTTTTTGTTTACTAAGCGTGATAACAAAAAAATGAACAATTGTAGAATAAGAAGACACAAAATGATTATTTTAACAACATAACTTCTAATGATTGCTGTCGGAAAACATTATATATCAAAAAATGTTTGCTTCTATTAAATTTTTTAAATTATTTTTAGCATCGTACTGTTATTTAATTGTACAATATTCTTTTCAAAGAAATATTTCGTCAAAAAACGTACGTTTTAAAGCAAAAATATGCATATAACACTAAAGATTTAAACAATCTAGGATATGATTGCTTTATTTCCTAGTTGTTATAAGTTATAATAAGTTAAACGTATATGTATATACACTCACGAGCCAAAACATTATGACCACATCTGTATTTTGCAATGAACTCGCCTGGATGACATGGAAAGCACGTTATCAGGTGGAAGTGGTATTTAACTGCTGCTGGAGAGTCTGAATAATCATTCTTTCACTTACTTCTGTGTGTGATGGGAAAGGCTGCGGATCTAAGCGATTTGATTGAGGGCAGATTGTAATGGCTCGAAGTCTCGGAACAAGTATTTCCGAAACTGCACGACTCGCGTGGGTTGTTCGCGATCTACAGTTGTTAGTACTTATGGAAAGTGGATGAATGGCGGTGAAATTAGCAGTAGACGACATGGTGTTGGACGTCCACAATCTATCAAAGAAAGAGGTCGTCGGAGACTGTCTCGCATGGTGAAGCAAAACCGGAGTCAGACAGTGGCTCAGCTGACTGCCCAAAACAGTGCAGGGCCAAGTAGAATAGTATCAGAGCACATTGTTCAGCGGACACTGTTGGATATGGGGCTAGGCAGCAAACGTCCCACTCGTGTGCCTTTGCTGACCAAGCATCATCGCCAACTGCGCTGGCCCCGGGAACATCGCGACTGGTCCATGGATCAGTGGGAGAGAGTTGCCTGGTCAGATGAATCACGGTTCGTCATTCATCACCCCGATGGCCGTGTCAGGAAACGCCGTCTTCCAGGTGAGCAGTTGCTTCCTCAATGTATAGTAGGTCATACACAGGCCGGTGGGGGCGGTATTATGCTTTGGGGAACTTTCTCTTGGGCATCTCTGGGACCCGTGGTTGTGTTAGAGCAGACGATGAATGCTACAGGGTATCTGACCATCATTGTGAACCAGTTGCACTCTTACATGGCCTCTGTTTTTCCAGCTGGAAATGGAATGGTCCAAAAGGACAACCTCCCGTGTCATAAGGCTAAATTTGTGTTGGAGTGATTCCAGGAACATGATGGTGAATTCCAGTTAATGTACTGGCCGCCTAACTCACCGGATGTCAATCCGATAGAACACATTTAGGATGTCATGGGATGGCAGCTCAGAGTTCAAAGACCACCAATTCGCAATATGACGGAATTGTATGACAGTTGCTTAAACATCTGGTACAATCTGTCTCCGGCCATCTACCAAGGACTTGTGGCATACATGCTAAGCCGGGTTGAAGCTGTGTTGCGCGCCAAATTTGGGCCAGCTTGTTATTGATAGATGGTCATAATGTTTTGGCTCTTGAGTGTATATATAACCGTGTAGCATGTGTTAAAAATATTATCTAATATATATTAGATTATAATAAAAATGTATTTGAGAATTTGTTTTTACTAAATTGTAAAATAATTAAACCTTTTTTGTTTCCAAACATGAGAAATATATTCAACTGTACTAGTAGAAAACGCTGTAAATTCTAGCGCAAATCTGATTTTTTTCTGAACGATTATAATTTCTGATGGGCAGCTATGCATAGAAAATCTTGTTCGTTTTTATGGAATAAATGGAAGGTAAATTGTTAACATAAATATGTGTATATGCATATATCTGTATAAAATTCCAAGCTGTAGAAAAGGGGATAGCTTAAAAAAAATGTTTTAAAATATTTATTAACAAATACAAACGTTACTTAACTGAAGTATACATAATTATCATCAATGAGATTTTTCTTGTTATTATTATTAAACTACACAACATATACATACCGGTTGTGCATTGAAAAACGACTCTATTTATTCACTTTTTACCATATTTAGAATTATTCGGGGATATGGAAATATAGTCTTCCATATGCCTTCTTGAGATATTTAAAAACTGTATTTGCTTACAGATAAAATAGGACTCTGACTCAGGCATTACAACACTGTGTATTCGTTATCAAATTTAAAATACTGTACTTTACTAACTATAACATTAACTTTTAACTAACTATAACTTTTTACTATAACATTTTTTTTATATTTTTCAGTTACTTTAAAAATATATCCCACATTTATTCTACTGTATCTTAATATTAAATATAATTCAATATTTATTATGAAAGCGAAAATTTACATACCTGTAGAGTATTTCTAAGTTTAAAAGGAAACAATACACTCATACACAGTAAATGGATATATGAATTTTAACCAATGAAATTTATTTAAATAGTAGAAATGCATAACTCGGAGAAAATGTTAAGAGTTTAGTCTATACTTTTGAAAATTTTTTAAAGTGCTTTTCGGTTTATTTTGACATTTATTCGAAGATTATATTTATGACATAACTAAGTACCTGCTAAAACCTACACATGTATTTTTAAATATTGCTAACATACTATTACTTAGAAACACCTGATACAACCTACTGATATTTGTAATATATTCGAATTATTTTATTTTAATGTGAAAAGAAATTATAGGATTTATATTACTTAAAAAAATGAGATCTTTTAAAACTTCTTGACTGTTATCCATGAAACAAATTTAAATTTTTAGACTTTATTAACAATTTTGTATCACATAAGTCTTCATTTTGCTTTCAATATAAAATATAGGATTTTTTTTGTACTTCAATATTTATCTTTACACTTTTAATTGTTTACACTATAATTTTCCAATATTTTAAAAAGGGATATTAGTAAATTTTGCGAAAAATATTTTTTGTTACAATTCTTAGCCTTAATCTTGGTTTTTATTCCTTTAAATATTAAATTTTGATTAAAAGACGATGTACTTTATCAAAACTGTTATATTTACCAAAAAATTTCAAAGTGTTAATTTTTTTTAAATATTCAAATATTAATTTTCTCAAAGAAATAAAAAAAACCTTGTTTAATATCGTCTTTTAAATAAATATTTAACCCTTGGTATTAGAAAGTAGAAAATGTTTGTGTAAGTATTATGTTACGTTTTAACAGCTCAGTTGGGCTGAAAGAATCATTTCTTTTACTACACTTACATTGGGAATTATTTTATTTATTTTTCAAGCAGTACCCTTCAGATAAGTCTCTTTTCATCTCTTTCTTTTTAGTTAGGATGCTCTTTTTTTCAAGCAATACTTTTGAAACTGGTCGTTCTTGCAATAAAAAAAAAGAAAAACAGAAGTCCCCGTGCTTTTTTTTTTACGGAACATAAACTGGAACTTTTTTCTTTAAAAGAAAGATAGCAATAAAAAAATCATGTGTTACATTTTCGCACGTGTCTTTCTTTTTCATTGGTTTTCTTTGCAGTTAACACGTTTATAGATTCTTTTTTCATAAAGAATTGTATCAAAGTGAGAAAGGATTAACAATATTTTTTTCTTTTCCTCTTAAAAATAATTTTTTAAGACATCCATGACCTTAGGGTATGATCTAATACTTACAGAATTTATAAATTATGTGTTTCTTGCACTAAAAGTTTCACCAACAAAAATATTTTATCAAAAGTGTCTATAACTGTATTCCCTTGGAAGTGAAATTTTTTAAAATGTTTTTCGAACAGTTTAGCTAAGAATGCAATTTTTGTTCTTAAAACGTCCATTCAGAAAAATTTAATTAAATTAATATTTTCAAAATAAGTATAAAACGAAATAAAAAAAAATCTTTGATATCAGAATAAATTAAGTTTTTTTATTAGTGTTATGCACTAAAAATTATAAAAGTTTCACATTTATTTTTACATTCTATATCCTGCTTCTGTTACATTTTGTTATCTTCTTAAGAAAGTTTAAACATTAAAAATAATAAAGAAATAAATACGCCATTATGAGACAGGAACCATTTTGCTGTACAATATAAACAATAATGTAAGACAAATATTTTATAATTATTTCATAGTTTTTTAAATAAAAATTAAATTTTGCCTATTTTTTTGAAAACTATAAAAATAATCATATCTGTATAGGGTAAAAAAAAGCTGAAAATAGTTGAATTAAATATCTGAAATAGTATTTTATAATTATCAGGATAATATGTATTTTATAGTTTTAGTTCCCAAAATAATATTTAAAAATCTTTCATTTTTAAAAATTTCAATTTTAATTTAAATTAATGAAGGTACAATTAAAATTTTCCGGATACATGCCTCAAATTTTTTTTTGTTTTGTTACAGCATATTTGAATAATGTAAAGTTAAATATAAGCAAATTACCTAATTAATTTGTGTGCCCTTTTTTTTAAATATTTTCATTTTTCTTTGACTTAAAATTTATTATTGAACTAGATTTAAGAAAACAACAAATGAATCTGAATCATATTTTTTTAAAAACTATTATTAATATTTCTTTATTAACTTATACATCATTGTTACATTGAAAATATATATTTCAAACAAACAGTCATTTTAATTCTAAATGTTATATATTTTTAAATATTTATCTTTCAAAATTTTAACATCAATAGTTGATTTCTTTTATTAAATATAAAATTATTTTATGAAATATTTTTAATATTCAAAAAAACTTAATAAGAAAATATATAATGCAAATATGAAAAGATTTACAGTTACAAAAAACAATTAAAAGCTGTTGATGGTAATTCCCTAATTCTTTAAATACTTTTTTTATCGTATAATGATTTTTATTATCTTTCAAAACAAAAGTGATTAAAAAAGAGATTAATATAATACAAAATTTTCTATACAAATATGTTTTTTAATTAAAATTTTTTTCGAAGCTAAGAAGACGTAGAATATTATTTGAAATTCAAAAAAAGAAGTTAATACAGTGCAAGTTATTATATACAAAAACTGTATTTTGAAATGTTCCAAACATAGGCATAGAATTAGATTTCAGGTGGCAAAAGCGTTTCAGAACATTTAAACGAGCAAAATAATGAATATGTTTAGCAACTTTTCAAATTAAAAAGAATTGTTCAAAGCAGATAAATAACATAATCCATATTTAAAATATATGAAACTAAATAGAAACACATCATTATAAATCACATAAAAATATCTTCAATACATTTATGATATTCGCCACCAGTTTCAAACACTTTCCATTTTTCAATAACTTTGCAAATTTTACAATTAACATGAGCGACATATATGAAATCAATACAATAATTTTAAAAAGTCAAGTTGCATGAAATTTCCAAAATAATCTTCATAAAAGTAGGCATAATCACTCACGAACTCAGATATTGGAGAATCTTCAAACACAATCAAGTCCAGGAATGTCACAGTGAAGATGACGCTGAAGAATTTCGTCATAGATACCATAATAAATGCGCAGTTTAATCAAGAAATATGATTATACAGATCTTGGACGATGAATTAATATTTCTCTAAATGAATACAATATTTTTAAGAATGAAAAGATCTAGAGTTTTCTAGTAGAGGAAGAGTAGGTATACTTCAACTGAACATCAGTTCTGTTACACACGCAGCATATTGTTTACATTTCTCTTCAGGTAGTTCACACTTCCGGGAGAAATATGTTACGCTTTCAGTTTTTACTCTCAGTTACGAAATAAATGATTTTAAAAACAGTTATTCGATTCGCACCACTGGCGTAATTGGACATACGAGAATTTTCCTTATTAGTTGATAATGAAAACAAAGGTAGAAAAAAAATAAAGATAAACAAGTTTAACTCATTACTGTATTTCCTTTTACAGGCTGGTAGTCAACGCAGTTCTTCTCGTAAAGATTATTTATAATGTTTTGCTTTAGAAATAAATATCCATAAGAAAAACAATTGAGTACACGTCTTATTTAAAAAATAATGCAATGAGAATCTAGTGCCAAATTAAAGTTTCAAAATAAATATTCGTCAATATAGCAACGCTATCAAATAACAGAAAAATAATTTGATGAGTAACTGAGACTTTGAATAATAATAATACTAATAAACAGTTGAAAAATTAGCTATAGAGACTAGTAAATAAATATGACTAAATGTACACTGCTTCGAGCAAAAATCGCTGTTTTGCGACAAAGGGAAAATCCACCAAAAATTGTGGTTACAAATACTCTTGAAGCATTTTTACAATCAAACCAGCAGCTAAAAGTTCAGCAATACTATTTCCATTACCTTCTCTAGAATGAGGCATTGCTGTTGATTCTGGAATGAGAGACAAGATCAACATGAAGATGAAGCAAATAGCAAAGACAACTTTCATATGGGCAGGGAACATATTTGCCGATTGTTGGGGTTCGTTATGAACTAAAAAGCGACAGACAATGCTTTGCTGATAGTCAACAAGTTCGAATCTGAATCGAAGAAAGTAACTCTCTCTCTTTATATGCTCAATTAGCACATGCATAAACATCCGGAAAGTTCTTCCGGTTCTTCTTGTACCTTCCACAATCTTCTTCGGAAGTAGGCGGTTAAGTAATGATATGCCGCAAGTGGGGAAGAAATGGGGTGTGAAAGATTTACAAGATGTGTTCAGAAGAAAGCAAAATAATGAAAGTAAAAACCAACTAAGCAGGAAAAACAGCTATCTTCTTTATTTATTCCAAAGGGTTTTGTTTTTACAGTTTGTGTCACATGTAATCAGATTTTGTCTGGAAAATTCACTTAATTTATCATGCGTGACGAAAATTTGTCACATGTTTACTCAGTAAACTCTTTGATAAACTTCCGTTTCTTTTCTTTTTTCAAGCTGACTCACTATCTTTCTCAGTCTCATTTGAGTAAATCCTCAAGAATTAGTGAGTAATAAACACGTCAGAGTCACTGTTTCCTAAAATTTTTATTAGATTTTGCACAGACAAATCATAATGCAATTAGATAATATGAATAAATTGCTAATAGAAGTATATGAAAGGCTCAAACGTACAATTTAAATCACTTACGCGATGCCAACAACAATCATTGGCTTAATTAAAATTGACTGTCAGTTAAATATTAAAAAAATGATCCATTGCAAGAGTAAATTTTATGTAAGAATCCTAGTATTATTAATATTATATTTTCTAACTTCACTCTTGCTTAAGAATATTATCAGTATATACTAAAAATCATTCGAATTGATGGTTTCTTGTTATCGCTCTATTTATCTCAATCACTCAATATATTTATTCTTCAATTAAAAAATGTGTATTTCATGTTGCTTCTTAATTTAAGAAGGAGTAATATAAACAGGAAATGGCATTATAATTTGATGCTTTTTGTTTAAAAAAATAACTGAAGTACGAGTTTTTTTTATTATATAAAAAACAAGGATTATATATATATATTATCATGGAATCTCTATAAATTTAAATTTCTAATAATTAAATGAACAACAGTAGCAATATTTCCAGTAGTAAAAAAATATAAATGACGATATAGAATTGAGAAAGGTTTAAATACTGCTTGTAAAATTTTTTAGTGTATTGAAATGATTTGAAGTTCAAAATATATTTTTAGCTGAAGAGTTTATTTTCTTTCGTTCATTTTTTTCTAACTTTGATTATTTATTTATTAATGAAATAGTTTTGATTTATTCGAAAGGAAGAAAAAAAACTAATCACGAAGGATCTCATTCTGAAATAAAAAAAAGCATATAGAAGTTTTTGGTTATTATTTTGAAACACACAGTTACACACACATATATATAAGTGGTGAGTGTGTGTATAATTAGGATATCTTGGAAAAAATATTTTAAGTTATTGAGATGTAATTAATGATATATAAATCCCAAATATATCATAATTAAGCTATAAATATTAAAAAGGTGAACAACAAATAGCGTCATACTCCTTTGCTGATACTTTGCAGCTGTTGAAAGACAATTTTAAAGGATAATATTATACAAATAGTTAAGGTGACCAGTTTTTTTTACAATGAAAAGGAGGACAAAAAATGTAAGAAAAAATTGCAACGCAAGTATATGAAACATTTTGTTAATTCAAACAGAAATACACTAATTACGCTTGTGACGGATCTATCCGCATCCTTTCTTTAATATAATCCTCTTGGGAAATCTTTGGTCAATCAATTCGAGTTTATTCGCAGCCAAACCTCTAAAGAAGAAAACTTGATTTTTTAGATTAGGTCGGCTATATATAATCTAGGTTTTCAAGCTAAACAGAGAGAAAGTGAGGAGATAAGATAGATTGCTACTGATCAGTAACTATACCATTTTATTGAGAATTTCAGAGATTTGATAGGTGAAAGAAATAAAGGGACGATTGGTCACTAAAGTTTAATTATTGCTCAAATAATTGGGATAGTAGATTTGATCCTGAAATAAGAGGGTCGATAGTTAAAGTCGCGCATCTTGTTATTAATCTACATATTGCTTAGATTGATAATATCTCTTCTCATTTAAATTATTTAAATTTTGTTCATAAATTGTGTGTTCAATAAATAAATTGATTGTTGATATGGCTAGTCATCCTTCCCTTTCTCCCACACCTTTAGACGGGACTGAGAAACCATCTCAGTCCTTTCACGCTCATATACCATTTAATTATTCATTTAAACGACTATTTTCCTAATGAATAATTGTTTTTGTCAATTTTTCATTTTCTAATGTATTGGGAAGGAATACAGGAGCAAGAAATATCCTTCATATTGAATTTTACGGAAAGTGCTGCAGCTAAGGTATCGACATTCAATCTTGATTTCTCATTTGTCCAAAAACCATTACCAACTGAAAAAAACTCTTTCAATTGCTGCATCAGTTCCTGTGCAGCACAACGTAAATTCTTCAACAAAAATAACTAAATTTTCACATGGAATTGGTTCATGTTAAAAATGGTTAAATATTTCCACCCATCTTTCTGTCAATTTCAACATGTTGATTTCCCATTGTTTTAATTTATCAGAATTTGAATATATATTCAGTGTTTTAATTTCCTGGAACAGACCCGTAACAGTTCAGCCTGGCATCTCTGAATAGAGATTACGGATTAGTTTTTAAATATATAAATGGAAGACAAGTAGATAGACACTATTCGAGGATAGACATAACCTATAAAATAAGGACTATCCTCCCAAAAGGAGGACGATTGGTCTCTTTAAAATGGAATAACGTTTTTCCTCTTGATCTTCATTTATCTGACTATTAAAATAACTGGAGGTAACTTATGAAATCCTTAAAGAATATAACAGGGTTTGAAATGAAGTTGTTATGAAGCATGTTTGTAATAATGAAATAAAACTAAATTTGAAATTCGTTTTCGTATGATATGTTTTGAAAGATAATGAATGTTACACATATTTAAAATGAGATGACAAACCAAATGTAGATATATTTAAAAAAAATTAAATTCTAAAAAAAAACATGCCATCCCGTACAAGCTTTTGAAATTATTCGTAAAAGGAACTTACCATGTTTTGATTTCTTAAAACTGTTTCTAAAAGAGAATATATCAGCTACATCCTCATTAAAGAATTCAGAGACCTCATTAAAACATTTGCTTTATTTCTTCGGAGTTTGGATTTCGACAAGCTGAGTTGTAAATGTGATATAGATGATTTAATTTTCAATGCGCGCTCAATTCTCCTGTCTCATGTATTTCATATCTTCACAAATTCCAAATATTAGTTCTTTCAATTTCAAAATGAAAAATATTGCGAAACACTAGAATAATTTTAATTTAGCAAGACAAAAGAAAATGTGTGAAATAGATTCGTTTTGAAATATTTTCCCAAACTGATTTGTTTGATAATATATTTCGAGTAATTCTCGATAATTTTGCTTTTTTGAATTCATTATGTATTCTCCTTTCTAAGAACTTAACAAAATAGTTCATTAATTATTTTATTTTTTTAAACCGATATAGATTTTGCTATTAAAGGTACCAAAATGGAATAGTTAGATCAAGACGTAGGATGGTTGAATTATAATTTATTTTATAAGTAAGGAATGTACGTTTAAAAAAATAAGCACAGTACCTAGTGTTTATTTTAAAGCGTACACTGAATTTAGGTTTTTTCTATTAAACGGTTTCATGAAGAGAAGAAGGAAATTAACTATATTTAAACAATGCAATGATCAAAAATAGTTTTAATACATTTTTAAGCACTGTGCAATTTCGATAACATTTTTTTATAAGAAAACTATTTATGCAAGTTAAAAAACAAATTAAAATATGAAACAAAATTCTGTAGAATATGAATTAATGCAGTTTATATATATATATTTGTTTCTTTCTTCTCTGATATTATTTGAGTTAATTTCATCACAATATAATTCAAAATAAATCTCTTTCATCATCCGTATATAAATCAGAATTGATTTATAATAAAAAATGAAACCAATACAATAAAAAATAGAGATTGAATTATCTCAAAAAAGAACATCTAATAATTTTGAAAGATAATCCGAATATTTGATAATTGCTAATTATGAATGGTAAAAATGGTATTCTTGTGTGTGATTTTTAAAAAACTTATTTTAGTTCCAACATCTATGTATTTAATCATTAAATTATTAATTGAAGAATTAAAAATATTTTATATAAGAGAAAATTTTTCAATTATATTATTACTTTACTAATCATAGGAAATATTCTAATGTAAATGCGTTGTACAAAGAAATAGTTTTTGGTAGAATAAGTTAGACACAATCATAGGAATTGAATAATTTGTATCATTCTTAAGTTACTTGATTTTTTTTTTTTTTATGTATAAAAAATACATCCATTTTAACATATCACATTAATATTACAGTAAGAAACTGGCTATGAAATTCTTTCTTTTTTCATTTATATTGTTTTAAATCTATGAAATCTCAAATAATGTCAAAATTAATACTATGAATTAATTTATCTATTATTTGAGCATTTCTATTGATGAATTTTATTAATTACGAAATCTCAAAAGGAAACTAATAAAAAAACCCCAAATATTCCAGTTATACATTGTATAATATACAATTAATAAGTAGAGTCTATTAAATGTTATTTTTTAAAAAGGAGGAATAAAAATTGATTTTAATTTCATGTATAAAACCAATTCCTTCCCAAAAGTAAATATCATTAAAGAAATAATGAGTATTAAATTCTACTGTTTATCATAATAATAATCATAAAACTTAATATTTCGTCGCTTTATTCGAAATGCAGAATTTTAATTTGTCTACATGGAACAAAGAATTATTTACTTCGTCTTAATATTAATGACATAAGAAATAAATTTGCACAGACAAATTATTTGACCAAATTATATGTTTTATGTTCCTACCTATTTTTGGCTGAAATTAAATAAACTTTTAAATGTATGTATTATATGGAAATATATTCTACACATTGAATTTAAATCATATATGCTTTTAAGTCTGGGTTTAGTTCATTTGTTCAAAGTGAAATAGAATCGGATTTGAAGTTTCTTTAAATGAAAGTTTTATTTGAAAACGACAGAAACAAAAATTGAAATCAGCTAAATCAAACATCCCAAAGCACTTCATATTAGGTCTGTTTCTGTCAAGGGAGCACTTTAGTATTATACTTTGTTTCATGGACAATTACTTTGTAATTCTAAGTTCTCTTGGAAATCGCAAGGGAAAAATTTCCTTCAATTGCATTTAGTTTCATAAAATGCTCTTTTCCTTTTAGTTTGAAAATAACTAAGTAATTTTGAATGGATTTTTCATGTGTTTGCTTTTACTCGGGCATTCGGAAAATACTTCGTTTTTAAACAGGCAAGAATAAGAAGTAACACAAAAGCATTTAAAATATAGAAGGAAATAATTATTTGCACCATTGGTTGCTAACCTTTAGAACTTCCGGGACCACTAAATGTATAATTTTATTTTGGAGGGGGGACCATAATACGAATTTAGAAAAATATAGATTTAAATATAATTATAAAATAATAATCACAGAAAACTTTCTTTTTATTAATGGGAAATACACCCTTTGAATGTAGCAAACTTATACAGTAATTATATTTTTAAATAATGAATAAAGTTTATTTAAATACAAAAAACTGCCAAAATTTTAAAAACTATAAACTTTGTCAAACTGTAAAATTTTGTCAAAAATTTTACAAGGACAACCGGTTGGTGACCACTGGTTTATAAAGATACCTATTGTATTATATTTTAATGTGGACATATTATTTGTAATATACTAATAAAATGATTGCTATATAATTAAATAAATTACATAATTTACACAGTAATACAATTAGTATACATTTCCTTGTAAAGTTTATAATAAGGAATTAAATTAACTTTTTTTTAATAAAGTTTGAACAAAGTTTTACAGAAATTTTGGAGATAAAAATTTCCAAATGAATTAAAATTATACATGGCAACAGTATGACTGGAATCTTTGGACAAAAAAACCCATGTAGATACCAAATAAAAAGAAAAACGTTATTTTGTAAAACATTTAAGGTGTTGCAACACGAAAAGAGTATTAAAGTGTGTGGCTCATTTTTCGCGTGTACGAGTAACGTAAAAGAAATATTACAATCGTAGCATTCCACAGTATACATCAAGTGTATGCTAGCACATGTAAGGTAAATTTGATAGCCATAATCGATGTTTACAGAATGAAATGAGGCATCAGTTCTTATATTTAGACAAAATGTTGGAGAAACTTTATTTGCTCGAGAACAGTCTCATGACAGAAAATAAGTAAATATCTAAATCAAATCATGGCAGAATTATAATAGAAGTCTTCATTGTTCACCAATCAATAGTCAAATGTCGACTAAAAATGCTAGTAAGTCGGATGGCTGGGATTCACATCAACTTGCTGCAGATCAACCTAACCACGAAAATGACTATCAGCACTTCCTTGGGTTCCCTGTATAGAAATGATTGATTCTTTAGATGGATTTTGACAGGATATGAGAAAAGGAATTATTAATGTCATCTTAGACCCAGGCATGGGAATTATTAATGCTACCTTACTGTCCATAGTAGGAAAAGGCTGATATATTCATTGGTCACGATTGCCCAGCGTTGTCAATCGCAACGGTGCCATCTTTCATCAGGATAACACGAATCCCTATGCTACTCTCATCACTAGATGTAAAATAATGTTGACAGGTTTCCTTCCAACCTCTACATTTTCCTAACCTGGAGTTTACCGACTACCAATTGTTTCATGCATGACCCAATTCTTTTATCAGGAAGATATCTGATGGTATGAACATACCATCGGATAATTTTTTACTTAAAACCTCAGGATTCTTACTGAAGTAGAATTAACTTTATACCAGAATAAGCAAGAAGTACAATTTGTAATAACGAATATGTACAATCTTAAGTTAAGTATGTAAAGTTGTTTATCGTCGTAAAAGCCGCATAGATTTTTTTTTCATTAACCTAATAGATTTTAAAAGTTCTAAGACGTATTGAATTCTTAGATTTTCAGTATTCTTTATGTTTAAAATAATTTTAAAATTTTAGTAAAAAATGGGAAGACATTACAGGAAAAAATATAATTTTATTTTACTCATTGTACATATAAGGAACTCACAATATCAAAATTAAACGACCAATTAATTTTCTTCAGCTTGTCATGAAATAAACATGGCGCAATTCACTAACTCCTATGTACGTCATTCTCTGATTTTTAACAAAAGCATAAAAAGACGGATTTTGAAAAAAAAAATATTTAAATGCATGATAAGTAACTTAATTACTTTCTAACAAAACAAGGTTCTGCATATGATTGCATTAACCGTGAGGTAAACACTGAGTAAAACTTATTTTGACTAGTTTAATCGTAAATGAATCTGGGTTTAAAAAAAGACTTTATCTACATTTTACGAAATCACGATCATTCAACCAATAATTTATAACTATCTTTGATTTGATTTTGTTCTAGCCTCATAATAAGCATTTGAATTTCTTTGAAAAGAGTCTCTTTGAAATATATACTTTTTCTTCATTCATAAATTGTTAGTTTTTCTCTTCGAAATTAGGTCGTGAGCTGTTGGTTGAAGTAAAAAAAAAATTCCTTGTTTATTTTGAAATTAAATTCAGATGAATATGCAAAGGTAAATACACGTATAAACACACGTTTTCTTTATTCTTTGAATTTTTCTACTGTTTTCTATATTTCTTACCAAGCTTAACTGTGACTGAACACGCCTTGCTTTCCTCTCAATTCGCACCCTCAACTGCAACTTTATAACGCTACGGATTGGACCCTGACTACCGGAATCAGGAAAAACACCAGATATATGTCTTTGTTCACCTTTCTCAAAAGGCACCACAGTTTAGAGTTTAAGTTCTAAATATACACAGTAATCTCAAAGGTGTGATGTATTTCTCAATCCACATTTAACTGTATGAAATTTAATGTAAGCTAACTGTAAATTTTTCTACAGTTAAAATAGAATATAATCTCTATCTCTGAATTTTACTCCGAAGCCACACTACTACGACTAGCTAACCTTCTCATACTCCCGAAATTAAGTCACGAAATGTCCACATTAAGAAAAAAGTATTTCTGTTCCATGAAATTCAAATGAAAATAAAAAGGGAAACTGTGGAACAGTGCTTATCAACCTTTCATTATTTGCGACCCAATATTCAATCACACTTTCATCGCCTTTCCTCCATACAATAATAATGTATTTAATTCAATAATACTATACTTTGACAATGAAGCTACAATACAACTTTAACATTTTAAGTGCCACTGACGTATATAAGCGTCTCTCTCAACCAACGCTATAATTGCCCCGGACGTATATATACGTCTTTCCATAAAGTTATTCCGAACGCTTTGGAATGCAATAAAAGGACCTTGACAGTGTCTGCGAAAGATTTACTTATATCAGAGGATTTGCTTATTTATTCATTTTCTTCCCCCTTCCCCAATACATCAGATACACACCTACGTGAAAAATGGTGGCATTGGAGAACAAATCGCGTAACTTTTAATCGGCAGTTAAGGGATTAATTATAAACCTTACAAATTATCAAGCTAAGTATTAATTTATGGATATAATTTTTTATTTAACAAGTCCATCGAGTCACCCTTATTATTAAACTTGTTCTTAACTTAGTATTATTAAATTAATTGTAAAATACTTTGCGCTGTACTGATACATTTATAAGTGTATTATATCAGTTTAAGTGTGTATTTTAAATTTTATTATGCCAGAATGTACTTTGTTTACTTTCAGAAAATTAATAAATTTTTAAAAATAATATTTTGTTTTCTATTTTTCAATATGCTCGCGTCCCCCTCGTAGAGTTACCACACACACCTAGAGGGGCGCTCCCCACAGTTTAAGAATCGCTGCTATAGAAATATCCATGGCTCAGATTAACATTCAAATATATATAACTGCAGAAACTTTTTTAACTTCTTGATTTCTACATATAAGGGGAGGATTGGACAACAAAGTTTAAATGCCTATAGATTTCTGGATCTTTTATGCATCTTTCTTTTGTATTAAGGAAGCGAAGGTATAGGCATGAATAGTGAAGTTTCATTGCTTAACCAAACGTGACTTCAAAAGTAAAACATTGAATAAGATCTTGCGTTAGATGGTGCGGAGTGCCCCGAATTTTATTTCTTGCCTGTCATTGCTGCAACAATCGGCGTTCCTCGAATTCCTTTTAGCTCCTGCGGATTCCTTTCATTATTCTCTTCACTTTCTGATCTTATTTTCTTCTTTCCTGGTTTTTATTTCTTTTGGTCTATTGTATCTACTATTGTAACTTGATGGAGGAGAGCTATACTTGACGTGACATATACTTGTCTCTCAAATGCCTGTTTTGTTGTGCAAGGGTTTTTTGATATATGTTTATAAGACGAAGAGTGCATTATATCTTGTTATACTTAGGAAGTACACTAAAAGGATAGAAATGTATCTGAAAATTGATTATGGCTTACTTGAATTTTATAAAACCTCTTCAAAGACTGTTCATTTTATGGTGAAAATTCGAAAAAAAAGCTCAAAATTGGAAATTTCAATTGGAGGCTAATGAAATAAATATTATACTGTAAAAAGTTCTAAGAATTATGTTACACAATAAATAGTATTTATTTTTAGCGCGTTTTTCACGTAGGGGAACAAAAGCGCTATTAGGACGCAAATTTCGTCTTCGTCTTCGTTCCATATTTTGTCGTACCTTTTTCTCAGCCAATAAGCAAAAAATTGACCTCGGGTTTTCGGCATTGGGTCGCATTTGTGCCCTAGACGAGCCGAATCATATTTAAATTTTCCCATAGTTTTCCCGAATTTTCCTACAAATTTTCCTGAATTTCCGAGTTTATAACAAAATTTTCTCAAATACATAGAAGCGAGTTTTATGCCTAGACAAGGAGTTAAGTCACCTTGTCCGGGCTTTTGTAGCTTCTGTAAAAAAAATTTTTTTTTTTTGCTTTTTTATAGTGCTGATACAGATTTGTGTCATTATTTCTTTTCAGCTCAATAGTAGTACATTTAGAGGAGTGGTACAGTACTACTTTCTGTTAGTAAAAAGTTCATTAGTTGCATTATTGTAAAATACAACATGTGAAAAACGCGCTAAAATTACTTGGCCATGACAATGATTGATATCTTGTTTTAATAATACAACATAAAAAAAAATCCTTTTAAAAAAAGAAAAACGATGTTTCTTTCTTCTGAGAGTAAAACAATTTTTGCTTAAAAATATTTTATATCAAGCACTTCTTGAATAAAATAATTTTTAATAAAATGTGAGGTACAATTGAGAGAATCCTTAAAAGCATCATTTCTATGAGTGAATCCATTCTATCATTTTAAATATTTTATACGTAGAAGAGTGAAAAAATCCCTACTTTTTATGTTAAAGTAGCAAAATTTTAGTTTTTGGATTCAAACAAATTATTTTTTATTAAAAAATTACTTAAAGAACTAAGGTAATAAACCGAAAATGAAGTTTAAAATCCTAGATTTTGTTGCTGAAAATAATGGAGTTTTTCTTACATTTAAATAAGAATATAATATTGGTAATTAGTTTACTTTGATAACAGAATTTCATTAATTATTAAAAAAATGTACATGTTTGACGAACGGAAGTTTGAATTTTTTAAAGTACTTGAAAGCTTCAGAACAATGTACTGACAAACTGTCAAAAAATATATGTGGGTAGCATTTATTCAGGCATTTTTGTTTAATATTTCTGTACAAAAGTTATAAATTAAATTAAAAATCACCAAATCTTACAGAATTTCTAAAATATTTTGCTTGATATAGCCAAACCAAAGGAAGATTACACTTTACTTTGCTTCAAAGTAAAATAATAATTACATTAAAAATACTAAATTCCTTTTTGAAAATACCACTTGATTCAAAAGTAATGCAATCAATTTCAGAACATCATAAATTTCTATTGAATTAAGTTATTTATATGAAATTTTCAATGTGGTTTCTTTCAACATAAGTACACTTTAGGTAAATGTTTCAGCCCAGCCAAAAAAGCTTTTTAGATCGTTTTGGGGGATATTTTTTTAATTTCCTCTTTGATTGCTTTTTGAAGCTCTATAAGTATTTTTACTTTACGTCTGTCTAATTGTTTATTTAAATATCCCCATAAAAAGAAATCAAGAAACACAGTCAAGGGATGTTGGTTACCATTTCTCAGGAGGAAAAAAATTTTATCTTTAATCCATTTAATGGTCGATTTTGCAGTATGACTTAGTGTAGAATCTTGGTAAAAAATAAAGTTTCCTTGAGGGTAAAGACGTTTATTTTCTTTGAAAAAGTGTTTTACAGCTTTATTCTGATATTGTGTAATATCAATTTTAGCCTTTCGTTCTACAAAAAATGTTTTTTTTTGCCTTGATAGGATTTTCCTATCGATACATAAAACCTGACGGCCAACTTGTCTTTTATAAAACAGCTGCCTCTTTACTAAGCTTTTCGTGTGAAATATATCGAGTTTTCATTTTGTCAGTTGTGAATGACAGATGAAACAGTGCTTCAACCGAAGTAATACATGTTTTGTATCTACCTTTGCGTAACATTAAATACACAGGGAAAAAGTTTTTTTCCATTTCTCTACAATCTTAAAAGACACTTGATGACAAACTGGTTTATTCATTTTTATACCCAATTTTCTTAACCTGAATACAAGTTGTCGATTGCGATACCTGTAGTTACTTTGCTAAAGTTCTTTGAGATCAATAAATAAGATCTTTAAGTTATTTTCAAATATAATGCATTTAAATAATTATATATTTTCAGTTTCTAATTTATTTTTAACAAAAATTTCTGAGAATCATGAATATTGTTTCAAGAATTGAATCAAATATAACATCTGCAGCTCAGAATTTTTTCATGAATTTTGCTAAATTTGTTGATTTGAAAAGTTACGTAATTATTCATTAGAGAATTCAGAACTAAAAAAAAGAATTAAATAACATTAGAATAAGGTGGTCATTCCCTTCCCTGTTTCGAACAAAATTTCTGCCAATCTAATTATGTTTGACATTCCAAACTAATTAAAATATCTAATTCTGTTAAAAAAATGGAAATAACTTATGTGGAAATAAAAAAAAGTATGTAGTGATTGTGACCATTGTCTAATTATACTTTACATTTGAGTAAGTAGTACAATTAGAAAGAGTTACGTAAAATCAATATTCCTTAAATTTCGTTTTGTTACATGCTATGTCGGTTGATATCCCTTTTAAAACTAACCTGAGCTTTGTTCGATGCAACTGAAAATTTTAACTGCCACCTCCTTACGGGAGTAAAAAGATATGTGAATAAGATTTAAGTTTTTAAAAAGAATGGAAGAGTAGAAAATAGTAATGAATAATGAAAAGGCTGTGGTAGAGTAAGTAAGCAATTCTGAACCTCATTTCTTCCAGGTTTATATTCAGTGTTCCTTTATAAGAAGAATTCTAGCGCTTTTTTAAATTAAATATTTGGCGAGTCTGCATTAGTGTTCTGTGATCTAGTTTGCATCACTGTTAATATCTGGCAGACAGGTAGCTTTTCGATTATTAATTGTTTAGTCGCAATATGAGAAAGTCTGTTCATCATAAATTAAATTATTCGATTAATCAGTGAGATTACTTTATTTTTGTTTTCATAATTTAATATGGTTACGACACCTGAAGATGATTGGATATTTATTTCTCAAAAGATGGAATCTACAGAGAATTCTCAACAGAAACTTTGGGGATACAGTTACACTTTAAGTATTTACAGGTTTAATAATTAAGGAAAATAGTTATTTTAATGATAATGTTTTAAAAATCTGCGAACTTCATGTACATATTGCAAACGCAAATACTGTGAAAGCGCGCATTTCAATTTTGGAGACATTTTCATTTGCTTTTAAAACTATAAAAATATAAGAAAATATCAAAGAATTTATAGTGAATTTTGTATATATATTGAAGTCAAATAAGACATGCTGATATAATCAATTTATTTTGAATAAGAATATAAATTTTTTTTTGAATGACCATATACTTTCCTAAGAACAATATTCAAACGTGATTTTGGTACATTTTTGGCCTACTGAATATTTATTAATTTAACTATTCGAAATTATTTTATAACAATATTTTTACAATTACCTTTTCGACTTCCTGTTCACATATTAAGCATTGGATTTTATTAAAGTAATAAATAAATTACTACTGCAATAAGCATTTAAAATGTGAGCAAAAGGAATAGTTCAAATTTGCTTTATTCTTCTGTAAAAATAATTCTACGAAAATTGCATATTATATGAGCATTGCTTTTATAAATGTAAAAGATATTGCATCGTTATATATATTTCAGTTATATAATTAATTTAATAATAGAGAGATAGAGAAGTTACACATTATGTGAATCATTTGAGAGAGAAAAATACATTTTCCCCTAGTAAAATAAAACTGTTTCTTATAACAGATAAGAATTTGATTACAATTGTTTTCTTCTAATTTTTGAAAAAGTAGCACATCAAAGATATACAACTATACTGCATTTATTTACACATAATTTTTAATAAAGTATCAGTTTCGTAAGTAACTTTGCCCGAAAATAATTCCCTTTTTCTAACTCTAGCCATGTATTCTTAAATGCTCTTAAAATTAATGTCAGTTATTCATATAGAAATCACAAAAATAGAAAAAAAATATTTCATATAGGTAAAAAATATAAAAGTATAACACATTTTTTTCTTTCCCTTCTTGAAAGAACCAATTATGTTTTTAGAAATTTCATTATTTAAATTTATTTTGCCATCTAATTGGGTATTTGCTTAAAACATAGAATTAATGTATTCATCTTCGAGCCATTGTGTTTATAATCAGAAGACAAATTGTTTCTTTCGATTCTTTTTTAAAATTATTATTAAAGAAGTTTTTAAAGATGAGGGCAACTGTAATGATACATAATTGCTCGTTCGTGAATGACAGAATTTATTCCAAATAAATACTCTAGAATAAACCCTCACAGTTCTTTCATAGTACGGAAAAGGCAAAACAAATTTTTTTTAAACGAAGAGCTTTCAAATACTTAAACCACATTTTTGTAGCGTTACAAATATCTAATTAGTACCACTAATTAACAGAAGGATACTACTATTATAAAAACGCTTTAAAATATTCTACAGTTACAAAGCAAAGGTGAAAAGAACAGATATTAAAACAAAAGGACATTTTTTTCCCCAAGTTTTTCTCTCTAATTATACACCAAAGCACAACCCCATGGAAAATTCAAACCAAATTTGTCCTTTGAAGCAGAACAAAAATGACCATCAAACACTGCTCAGCTTTTATCCACCTAATCATTACCCATATTATTTTAGCCAGTTAATTTGCATCTGCAACGTTATTTTAACGGGTTCCCTGTGTTATGAGCAAATGCAAATAACGAACAACCAGAAAACAACGCCGTTACGAGCTAAAATATTTTAATCTTTTAATGCTCCCGTCTACTTCCTCCAGCTACATTTAATGATGCGAAAGAAAATATTTAATGCAGTTCTGCGTGCCTTGTGCCTCTTTTAGTTCAAGTTAATTAATTCTGTTTACTATACAATTTTGCCTACCTTTTTTTAGACTCTTATCTGCTCTTTTTTGTTTCTGGCTTTAATTTTTTTTCTTGCTTTGGTAAGCGTATGCTTTTGACGGGAACATTGTTTTAAAATGTTTACTACACAAAATTCGTCCCTACATTCCTTTTTATGCAATAAGAAAGAAACTTGAGTATTGTTTTAAGTGTTTAATTTTTAATACAGGCACAGTGACTTAATTTTTTCCCCTGTGTTTCTGAAGCTAAACAAAAGCTGTTGTAAGAACAATCAAAGCACCACATTTAAGAAAGCTTAGGTCTTTTGCATTATCATAAACGTCTCCTGACATTGAAATTATAATAATAAATACCATGTAGAAAATCCTGCTGTTTATTTTTAGTATTGTGTGTGTGTTATCATTTTAAATTTTGAATTGCGTAAAATCTTATTTTGTTTTGAAGATTTTCGTTAAGAAAGAAAAATATCTATACTGATCGTTTTCATCTCATGTTGAAACGTTCATAACTCTTCAATTGTTTCTCATAATTGTAATATCTATTAATATAATATTCAATAAATCTCAGCTTATCCGAGAAATTTTGCTTTAATTTGTCTATTATGAATAACACACAGTGAAAAATAAAAGAAATGAAGAGCAAAATCAGAAAAAAGAAATGAAGATTTGATATTTTAAACTGTATACTTATGCCTATTTTATCAATTTGATGTAGAAAATAATATCATGTAGAAGATCCTGATGTTCGTTTTTTAGTATTATCATTTTTTTAAAGTTTTCTATTACGTAAGATCTTATTTTATTTTAAAGATTTTCGTTTAAAGAATAAAAAAATATCTCTACTTATCGTTTTTCATCTCATGTTAAAACGTTCGACACTCTTAAACTGTTTATCAAAATTGTACTGTAACTTTCTACATAAAATTGGTAAAAAAGACAATGGTATAAAGTTTAATCAAATCTTAATTTCTTTTTCTGATTTTGAACTTCATTTCATTTCTTTTTTCACTGTGTGTTATTCATATTAAACAAATCAAGACAGAAATTTTCAGATAAGTTCAGATTTTTTGAAATACTAACAAAATGTAATTATACTGTATAATAATAGATAATTTATATAAATATTTTTCCATATTATTTTTTATGGTATAATTTCATCTGTTACGCTAGTTAAAATAATACAAATTCGTCTGCAGTGTTGTATTTTCAACATCAGTATGCTAAGTATATGGATGTTCCCTTGGCACTTTCAGTATACGCTTTAAAAATTCAAGAGTTCTTACAGATCAATTTTAATTAATAGCTGCAAAGGATATATATACTTTCTATAACAGCACAAACAATCAAAGAAACAGAAAAATGAACGTACACAACCTATAGCACGTTTTAGATACAAATATTGATTAATGAAATAAAACAGCATAATTCATCGAAGAAAGTTCCATTAAATATGCCTCATTATGTCTCAATGAAAGTGTGATAATTTTAATAGATAAAGGTCATTATAACAATTTATAAAATATAGCAATTAGGTATATTGTAAAATAATGATGACCTTTTGAGAAATTATATGTTCAAGCGATGAATGGTTGATCTCAAGATATACAACCTCTGACAATAAAGTTCGGTGAATGAAGCCAGAACAGTCGATCTGGCAACACTAGTGAAACAAAACTTTGCACATGCGTAGTGGCAGATGCTGACCATCTGCCTCAGAGTTGAGCATCGTTTCTGTTCTGTGTAAAAAAAAACTTGTTTTACAAAACTCTTCTACAGTACATTGGTTCTTAACTGAGAACATGAGAAAATGAACGAACAAAATACTAATTTAAAGTTTTGTTTCAAGCATAGCAAGACACCAACAGAAAGTTATTTGGTGCTGGTACTTATTTATGAATATCACACACTGTACATGAAGAGTGTGTATGAGTGATTCGTCCGTTGTCGAGAAAGCCGGGAAAGTGTTTCTGATAACCCCGTAGCGAAAAACCGGTGACCTGCATCAGAGACGAAAACATTGAGAAAGTGTGTAAATTAATCACGAAAGATCGTTGATTAACTGTGCGCATGATAGTTGGGCGATGAATGCTGCAAGGTGCATTGAAATTTTTACCCGTTTCATGAAACGTCTACGCAGGCATATGACCCCAGTACGCCCAAGGTTCATGGTTTTTATTCATGACAATACTCGCTCTCACATAGCTAATATCGTCAAACAAAAAAGGGTGTGGTGCAAATTGAACATCCACCATTCTTGCCAGATCTGAATCCTCCAGACTTGTTCCTATTCTCACAACTCAAACTCGCTTTGAAGGGAAAGAGATTTGACGATATTTGTGACACCCAACGAAACGTGACGAGACTTTTGAAATCAATCTCAAAAGAAGACTTCTTGCAAAGTTTCCAAGACATGTATAGCAGATCTCAGCGGTTCATAGTTATGAGAGGTGACTATTTTGAACGACAGTGAGGCAACTTTTGTTAATATGTCATCTACGTCACCAAAATGTATTGTCAGAGGTTGTAGAATAGATAAAGGTCTAATAATCTGAATAGATAAAGTTCATTGTAAATCATTGATTTACAATCTAACTGAACCAACTTTAAAAATGGATTTTAATTAAAAAATAAACGTTTATTATATCTACTTATTCGAAAATGTATCAAATATAAATGAGGCTTCTTTAATAGTAGCAAATGATTTTTGTGATTTTTGTTGTAGCAAGCATGGTTATTCATTTAAAGTTTAAATAATGATTAAGCACATCGGAATCACCATCACGTGTTTATTTATTATGTTGTACAAATGTCAACTGCCCAAAAAAATCATTAAATTTGACGAATAAAAATGAAAATTTAGGGCAGTTTGATTGCCTAGTCCAATAAAAGCAACTCGCAGATGTTTTAAGTAAACAAATAGGGTTATGTATTTTAAAAGTTAGCTTAATTAAGAGAACCGTGAACAAGTCTAAATGGAAGAAAAATTTATTAGATGTTTCATGACCAAAGAATAACATTTAAAAAATTTCTAACAATGGACTATCCACGAAATTTATCCTCTTCGACTCTTTTTCTTCTAGTGTAATTGGCACTTTGGACAAGAAGAATTGAAAGCCACAAATGAACAGAACTACTAAATTGTATATAAATATTGCATGAGATAAAAAAAAAGATATTTTGTGGCCAATATAGCCATGATAGTGCTGCCAGAATTACAGTCGCTTGTTCCTGAATTCCAGTCACTCTTAGAAGTTACGGAAAGGTTTCTCTTTGACGTTTAGAGGATGCATATCATTAAAGAAAAGTACTCATTATTTCTTCTTATACAGGTTGTCTTCTCACTACATCACGTGTAACCAACGTTTAATTAATTAATGGTATAGTTATAGTGAATATTTATCAGTCATCATTTCGTGTCCGACTGTATAGCATCTCAATCACAACTGCGTTTGGATTTTCTCTAGCATCTGGTTAATGAGTATGACTTCTACCTCAGCCAAGATGAGGAAGAGATACCGCGACAAATTTAATATCGAAAGTTGTGAAAGACTAACGCTTATTACTTGAAATAAACTGCAATTTTCTAAAATCACAGAAAGGTGGGTGCCTTTAATTTTGAATGCATCAAGAACTGAAATTTGTCGTATGTTTAATTGCTATGAGTTAAAAGGTAATTTTGACTCGAATTTTTACATTTGACAACAATTAGTTGTTTCATCATAACCCTGAAACAAAACAGCCCTGAATGAATAACATTGAGAAGTGAAATTGATCCATTAAAAGCAAAAACAATCATCTAAATAAATGGTTCTCGATAGATTCACAAAGCAAGTTGATTTTCCTGTTGACCGACTTAAAGTTAATGCAGAATACTATAGTGAACTTTAGAAGAAGGTTAAAGCACACACATCATATCTTTGTGTGTTTTAATAACTTAATGGATTTCTTTTGTGAATATTTCCAAACATTTTAGATGAAAAATTGTAATTTCAATGTAGTTAATGCAATTTTACTCTAATTGCATTTAAATCGACACAGAAGTCAATGCTTGAGTAGAAAAATAGCATTTACATAACATTAACATTAGGCGCACAAATTCAAAATTTCTGAATGACAGAAGTCTTAAAAGTGTGACAATGCTCAACATATTTACATAATAATTCAGTTTATATAAGATCTCCATTTATATAAAGACAACAGCACAGGATAAATATATTGCGATTTTTTTAGAAATACAATACCAGAGTATTGCTTGTTTGAGACAAGTACGACTACAGAAACAGCTTTAAAGAAAGGATGCGTTTTACCAAGTATTACTCTATTATATAAATGTTCTTGAATATATTTATCAAGTGTATATGTTAAAAAGTATATTATGATCCGTAAGACATCCTCATGAGAAATTCGTTATGTTCAAGACTTCGAGACAGCTAATGATAATTGTCTTTGTTATGGCTGAAATGATGACGATTCCGCTTAAAAGCGTTGGTGCCACATTTTTTCTTCAGAACCCCTTTCCAGTCTTACTATTAGATCACTATGCATCACTATAATCACTTACATCATGTAAGAATTTTTTCTTAACTAGTGAGATTTTTCATTCCAACGAATGGTAAATATAGTAAAAAAGATAGGGACAACAAAATTATAATATGTATCTGTATACAGCAGAAAAGCGACTTCTTCAGAAATTCATCATTAACTTTCTAGAACTATTAGAAAAACGTACTTGAAATTTAGCAGGCATATTTCTTTAGTTGAACAGAGATCCGTTAAAAATTTATTTTGTGAAAATTGACTCCCGTGGAGGGACAGAAGGTTACGGAAACGTCATGGATAAAAAAAATTCCCTTTTTATCTATTCGGCCTACAAACTTAGAATTTGTTATACATTTTTCTTTTGTAGATTAGGATCTGTTAAGAACGGATTTTTGCAGGAATTTGTTCATAGAAGGGGAGTTACGAGGACAAAAAAATAAACATACCATCAGTGTGGTATTTTAAATCCTTTCCTTTTTTAAAATTAAATATGTGGTCTTCGAATTTTTTTAATTGAATCGGAAGCCTAATGTTACGACTTAGATATTAGTAAATTTAATAGAATGCACAGTCATGTAACATTACGAAGTACCCTGTAAATTGGTGGGTTTAGCTAGTATTAGAATATATGATATTTTCATGTCACGAGGTCTTAATCCTGAAAAGCTACATTGCAAAGATCCAAAAATATACTAACAAGAATATAAGCTACAAGATTAAATTTCTTTAAAATATTTTAAAGTGTAATAAAAAATTATTTATTCCCCTAAAACACGAAAACAGACAGGGCCAAAGGATAGTTTGATTTATATCAACGCAAGTACTTGACACAGCATTTCGCTTCAAAAAAGTAATCTAGATAAAGCGCTGTCAACTATTCAAACTGTGATCATTAACAAAATGATTTAGTGTAACCGAGTGGAAAATATTTTACAAAATATTCGAAATTTCAAGCGTCATCAATCCTTCTTTATTGCGCGCAATAAATAATATCTCATCCCATAGCTTCCGCCCAACTATTACCAGTGGTGACTTCATACGGTCCCATCGGAATTCTTAACAAGAGAAATGTTTTAAACTACACTTTTCCCCTTCCAATTGCTTTCCAGCTAATTAGCAGGCAGTTGTTATCGAGCTAAGTTTCCCAGTTACCCATCCGCATATTCAAATTACACTTCCTTTTCACTCACTCAACGCTATCGAGAAGAAGAGTCCAATAATAAAATAAAAATATCTGGGAAAATCTCTCCTCTTTTAAGTAAAGGTAATCAATAAAACAGCTGCATAGTTAACAAGACTACAATCGGTCCCTCAAAAAAATCAGCAAAGTAACGGTTTCCCTACTGTTTTTAATCCAAATGATGGCTTTACAAGCTCTCCTGATTAACTTGATTCGTTAAGGAAAAGGTTTTCAATCAATAGCCTGGCTTAAATATTTTTTACTGGGGATTTTTACGACCCGCTAAATGCAGCAATTTAGTTTTAGAGGGAAAAATATTACCCCTCGGTAAGTTCCGGATTATTTTTCGTGCCTGTAGTGAAATTCGGGTGGCTAATTTGCATTTGTATAATTACACCTCCGGCTGATAATGATGTAAAATGTTTGCATTCGCGCTGTGGGATGGGAATTTTAAATTAATTTTGGAGTTATTACATTTAGCGAGAATGTTAAATTATAATTTCGTAGCCTTATTTTGGAAAAGAAATTTACATAAGTATTAAATACTCATTAAATGAGCTAAAGGAATAAATCTTCCCGGTAAAAAAATTTATGAAACGTATCGAAAATAATTTTAAATGAAGTATATTGAGGTGATTTGGGTTTTACTGCAAAGGAGTAGGCTTAGTTTGAAATTTACGAAACATGCTAAATTAGGCAGTATTTTATTATCATTTTTAATTACTTTAATTTAGTTTTTCTCTAAACGAGTTATTATTCAAATGTTTTAAATAAATTATACAAGCTAAACTAACCGAACGCTTTTTGAATACCAAATAACAAAATTTAGCCATTAATTATTTTTGCTAAAATATTAAAATTTTAATATATAAAGAGTTTGAGGAATCAGTTCTCAATTAAAATTAAATAATTAGTTTAACAATTAGCCATCTGTCAAGTTAATGACTATTAAAATTAAATTTAATATTTTTTTTCTGAAAATGTTTCATGGTAATTCAAGGGGTATAACAAAATAGTCAGTGAATATGCTAAATATGATTTATGTTAAATATGCTTTATGCTAAATATGCTTTCGAACAGCTTTAATATGGACTAGATTTATCTGAGGTAACCGAGTGGTCATGGTTAAAATCTTGCTGTCAACATCATTTCTGTCGAGTTGTTGGTTCCAGTCGTAGTGATACACGTTGAAACTGTTGAGGTTCACTGTCTTCACGTTGACGCGATGTGGCAATTTGAAAAAAAAAGAGGAGTCAATTCAGATACTGTTATCGTCACTTAACCATGGTTCAAAATTTAGAAGTCCGTTGTCAATAGCCTTCGTATTGTCTTAAAGGTATTATCTTAAATGCTGTATTTGCAGGTATAGGGCAAAACAATAGGAACACCCATTTAAAAAGAAGTCATTCTTCGACCGTCAAATAAAAGGTCTCCACGTGTCGCAACATTGTACCACCTAGTGACGATTGAAAGGGAAGGTATCGGTTAAGCATTTGTCAGTGTGAGAGTAGCATGAAAAAATTCTGTTCTTAGCGAAGTGTCATTATATCCCATATCTCCGGCGTGAAAAGAGGCATGTTAGTCGGAGCTCACCACGCTGGAGCTTCAGTGTGTAGAACAGCCAACCTTGTGGGTGTTTCAACAACCCCTGTGTCAAGAATTATGACAATCTACACAAATTTGGGTAAGGTGTCATCTGAGTAGCACAACAGTGAGCGAAATTCGAAGTTGAAGGATTGTGATAGACGGGGATTGAGGAGGATAGTCACCCAAAACCGCATGACTACATTGCCTCAGATAACGTCCGAAATGAATACCCACCTTCAGAACACTCTATCCATAAAAACATTCAGTGAGAGTTGCATGCTGTAAACACTCATGGCAGAGTAGCTATTCCAAAACCGGAATGCTAAAACACAGAATGCTATGAAGAGGCTAAAAGGTGCCCATACCACCTAAATTGGATACAACTGCAATGGGAACAAAATCATCTGGTCTAATGAATCCTCATTTACATCATTCCAGACCACTGGACGTGTGTTCGACTGTCGAACACCAGCAGAAGCATTTCATTTAGACTGACTGGTTCCAACCGTGAAACATGTAGGAGGTTCTGCAAGAGTGTGGGGTTGCAATACCTTCCTGTGAAATGAGGCATCTCGATGTCCTGAGCGGAATGATATCACAGGCAACCGTTATCGAAGCATTCTCGCAGATCATTACTTTATGCTTCAGAGCCTCTTTCTGGGAGAACATACTGGGTTCCCACAGGAGAAAGCTCCTGTTCACACATCTCATGAGCATGGTGATGGAATAGCACATCTAACGAGGTGTCCCCAGTCACCTGAAATTATCTTCATTGAGTGTTTGTGGAGTTTTTTTAGAAGAACAAAGTCAGTGATCGCGGTTTCTTTCCTTATGCAAACTATCTGACCTCGAGACTGCCCTGCACGAGGAATAAGTGAAAATTACGATGTAGACCTTTATTTGACAATCTCATGTCAAATGCAAGCTGTCATTCAGACCAAAGGAGGCCCATCCATTTACTAATAAAAATTTTCTTTTTTTCACAGGTGTTCCTATTATTTTGTACTATACCTATATAATCTCTATAAAATTATATTGGTCTGCAGCCAAATACATTTTATGTACATTATAACGTCATTTTAAGAAGGTGCGATTACGATCTGGTGGCCGGTGTGTTTTGAGTTCAAGTCCTAGTGTCACTGAAGGCCCGCCGAGTAGAGCAGCTGACGCATGTTGAATCTGTCGTGGCTCAAAATTCTCGCGTAGGCATTGTGTGATTGTTTAGAGAGAGGATTGAACCAGCTGAGAAGTCGTTTTCGCCATTTGATCGAGGTTCAAAATTATGAGGTCCGTCGCCAATAACCCTCTAGTTGTTCTATAATGCAACGTTAATAAACATTTACTCACTCAGTTAACCCCTTAACTTCCACCGGCGTATATATCCGTCTCACTCAACCGGTGCATTAAAAACCCCGGGTGATAATATACGTTTCCAGAAATACGATTCTTTTCTTTGGAGTATAATCCTCAGAACTATACCGAAGGCTTTGTTATGCTATAAAATGACCTTGACAATATTTGCGAAGCACTTACTTATTTCAGGGGGAAAAAACTTTACCTATTTAAGCCTTTTTTCTCTCCCCCACCCAATACACCGCCTATGCGTGCCTATATGAAAAACCTTGGCACTGGGGTGCGAAATGAGCAACTTTTAATCGGCAGTTAAGGGGTTAAATAATGTAACACTGTATTGATTGTGTACTCTGCAATTTTGAATCATTCGATAACTCTAAAGACAATAAATAACAACTTCAACGAAGCAATGCAAGGTCTTTAAGGTCTTAATGCCCATGTGCTTAGCGGGAAACACACCCTTCACTTTTCTCAGAACAAAACTTTTTATAACCAGGATTGAAACCTTTGAGTATTCTGGCAAAATCTAGTCTGCAAATCCGCTAATCTAGGGACTCTTTGGTCTACATCAAAAGTGATATGTTAAATTTAAAATATGAATTTCTTGAAAGTCTTATTTTGAAAAATAACAAGATCTACGCTTCAAAAAATTGAAATAAGTCAAGTACATAGCTTCAAAAGTTTTCTTACATCATCTTGTAAATAACTGCTGTAGTTTTCTTACAGCATATTATAAATAATTGTTGTCAAACCTGAAGTTGATAGTTCAAAATATATCAAAACAATTAACTTAAATTACTGCTATCGTACTGGTAATTACATATCGAAATTAAATGAAAATGCGATTCACTCCACGTATGTGGGAGGGGGGGATAGTATTTACTGATAAGTGTAAAATGTTTAATTACAATTATACATCGCCATTTTTTTTTCTTTTAAAAAGTATTTATCTGAAGCAAACTTTTTTAAAATTTTAGTTTATATACAAAAGATAAGACAAAAACTTACAAACAACATATAAAAGAAAGGTACTTACGTATTATAACGTCGACCAATTTCGTCAAATCTAAAGACGTCGCCAAATGCAGCGATTTACAGTTAGTAATGGAAACCGTTCCAGCGAACATGCGATGACAAATTTTGGCGACATTGTTTGGCTTAGCGATGTATTTAAGTTATGTGAAACTGGTCGATGGTATAATATATTAAGTATTTGAAGAAATGCCAACAAAATTTTTCTGTATTTGAATTTAAAATTGCTTAAAAATTTAATAGTAATAGATGTATGAAAGATTACATATAATTATACACATTGTGGAATTAATTATATATTTACGTCATATCTTTGAAAACATGAACTGAATCAAAAATATTTTTCTGAAAGTTATGACAGTTTATAACTAAAGAAACAAAATATCCACGTTCCATTTCTTTTAAATCATGCTCGTGCTAATTTTTGGTAGATTTATTACGATTATTTTCTCCTTAAATGTCACGTTATTTCAAGTCATATTCTTCAGCTTGAACAATTTTAACGACGTCAACATAAAACGAATAATTAATAAAATAATTGTGCTTTTTTCCTTGAATTAGAAAATAGAAAAATATAACTTAACTAAAACGGAGGACTTCAACTCAAATCTTCTTTGACATGGGAAAACAGGTCAAACGCCAAATTAATAAACATGTGCCTATTAACAAATGAAATTTAAGTAACGAACGTTTCACTTATTTTCAGGGAATTTTTTTTAGAATCATTTTTGCATGAAATTATTCTTGACTTGACTAGATAATTAGGATGAAGAAAACAAAGTATATCAAAGACACGTCTTGGTAAAATCATATTAATTATTATGTATTTAACTTTATCATGCAGAGAATGGAAGTAATGAACATAAAGTTTTTAAAAATGTTATTATTTTTTGTCATAACGTTTTAATAGCTGGTCTTGTAAGATTGTGTTGATTGTTAATGTCATGAGAAAAAAGTAGATTGCTCTCGCTCAATCTGTTTACTTTAATGACAAATATAATTCGAAACAGGCTTGGAGCCCAAAACCTGGCCTTGTAAGAGGGGGTGGGGGAGGGGGTATTCTTTGTTACGCTACTCATGTATTACATTTGTTAAGTATTATGAAATCTTTTCCTGACATCATTGCTTCTCAAACTTTCAATACTTGCGACCCAATTTTCAGTCATAATTCTTACAAAAATAATGTATTGAATGCAATAACAATGTCCTTTGACTGTTAAGATGCAATACAATACGACTTTAATTATAAATCGTACTAATTATCAAGATAAATATTAAGTTATGTACTGACAAGCCCAGGAGTCACTAGTAATTACTGAACTTGTTTTCAATTAAAGATTGATTAATTGATTAACAAACATTTTGTGCACACACACACACATAGTACTGGTACATTCATAAGTGTTGTATATTATATCAGTGTGAAGGCGTGTAGTTCATTTTTTATCATATTCAGAATGTATTTCGTTTTGCTTCCTTTCAGTAAATTGATAATTATTTTAAATCTTTTATTTTCGATTTTTTGACATGCTCGCGCGCCCGAGTTGGATTATCACGCCCCCATAGTTTGAGAAACGCTGCCTTACATCATACTTTGACAACGTGCTAAGCGCGTAAATACTGGAGGTAAAATTATGTCCCAAATGCGACGTGCTACGTGACACGTGAAAAAAAACAAATAACGAAAATAATTAACAAATGAATTGCTGTGGGATCATTTCCCTGAATTATATGTTGTTTCCTTGTCAAGCTTGTTACTTATCTCCTTGTCAAGCTTCTGCTAGACGAGATCTATGAGTTTATTCACCCTCAAAAAGTCATACACTAGCATAGGGAGACCTAGCAAGTCGTCGTAGGCCAAACCCAGGCATCCAAGTATATGTGTCAGGGAAGCCTGCTCGATGTTACATTTTGGACAAATCGGATGAGTTTTATGACCGCCCTGGAAGGTAAGGCTTCTTAAATGTCCACTGAGAAATCTAGAAATTGCCGTCTGGGTGCGTCTGTCGCAATTCATAACAGGGGATCTTCCAGGGGAGTCAGCTCGATACTAAATATGAACCGGGGGGGGCGAGCCAAGTCTTTTTATCAATATGATTTCTGGTAGAGTACAGCTCAGGATAGGTCAGGCAATTAGATGTATCCAGAGCCTCTCTGACACCCTCCTTCGCCAAGGCATCTGCCTCCTCATTACCCCAAATATCTACACGCGAGGGGATCCACTGAAAGTGCACATCACAAGATGACGAGAGGTATCTTAATTTATTAAGAATGGAAGTTCCAGTTTTATCACCAACGCTACTCCAGTTTGACAAATGTTGTGTGTCACTTAGACTATCAGACAGAACCCAGATGGACTTAGGGTCTAAGGAAGACAGAATATAACTTAGTCCCTCATCGATAGCGATGAGTTCACTTTTAAAAACTGAACTAAAATCGGGATTTCTTTTTTTTAATTTAACAATTCCATGATGTTTTTGATAAGTACTCCACTACCAGAGTAAGAATCCTCGTCTTTGCTATCACCAGTGTATATAAGGATAGTGCCTTCTGGAATGCAATTTATAATTTCCAGAGCAAATTGTTGGAGGCATCTCGGAGCGCCGATTTTCTTAGAAACCTTAGAGAGCAGTTCAGTATGGAAATTGACCCCTGGAAGACCAACAGAGGGGTTAACGCATTGCATCAGAAAGCACTGTTCCACCGTAGGTTCCAGCAAACTATTGCAATAGATCTGGCCAAGAGGACTGCGTTTTTTAAGTCTTTCGTTATTATGCCATTGCTGCCGATTTTGAGGTCCGATTTTGGGATCCGTAGCTATAAAGTTTGTTATCATTCTTCACCAGACATTATATTGCTTATCATAATAGAGTCATGCCAGTGGCGCAACGGAGAATATTCGGTCTCCCCTGCAAAAGTCAATTTTGGGGACCCAAGTAAGATCTTACAAAACGCACGTACTTGCAGTCTATCAGCCGTCAGGCCCCTTAGAATCCTACCCCTCTTCACAAAATGGGGGTTGCGGGATGTACGTTACGCCACTGATGACATGCCACCTCTTTATATGACTTACAACTCTTCCTGCATACAACCCTCACTTCCTACTTCATTCCATACACAATTTCTAGAAAAAAAGCCGTTTATGTTTTTATTTTATTTTGATAGGCTTTCTGAGTAATACATAGAAACGTTTTTTTTCCATCCTTTACTGCAATTTATATGTAATTACCCAGTAGATTTCAGGGTCTTTCGAACATTTTTCCTTTATGGTTTACATCTTGTTGAAATGGCTGGTCTGGTTGATGCATGCGCCGCAGCCTAATGATTCCCTTGTGATTTATTGAGAATGTCTGAGACTGTCCATGAAGGGGCGTTTCGCTATGTCGCCATTTAGAGTCTAATGCCAAATTCATCATCTTAGCGGAAACTGTATTAATGGCAAATCTCTCTGGTGATGTTGGCTGCTTCCTGGTGGCAGAGGGATTTGAACTGGCCACTTCGGAACACGTGTGACGACTGAGATGAAAAGGATTCTCTAATCGAAGCTGTCATTTAGTACATTTATTCCTGCTTTTTGTTGGTTGTGACTTCCGAAAAAAAAGGGGTTGCTGCGCATTTATCTTTTTTCAGGAGCTATAAATGCACTGATGCAGAATTATTATTTCTACACTTCAAATTACAAGATTTTTTCAATAAATAATAAAGACATTAATTAGGAATTTCATATCTTCAGAACTTATTTATAACCTTTATTCAATGCAAATGCCTGCAGACACATATGAGGCTGATTGAAGCGGATAATAAATTTTCGGTAGTTGCACTTCAAGCGCGAGCGCGTGACTGGTTACTCTGACGTCCCTCTACAGGTTGGCATTACGGGATTGGTACATTAGAATTAACGCCATATCACGTTCAATATTTTCAAATCTTTTTTATTGATTTTAAAATGATTTGCTGTTCGGATTACATATTATTAGAAATTACAAATAAATTATTTAAAAAAAAACTATTAATTAAATTTATGACAGAATCATTCTCTAAAAGCATGGAATAAACTAAATAAAAAGGTTTAGATTTAAGGCATCATTTAATATAGGAGTCAAAAGTGTGTGTGTAATTGTTAAGAACTCAAAGTTCATAAGAAAATCCGAATTTTCTTTCTTTTGTTTTTGACATTGAATCTAATAACTAATTAAATCACTGGCATTTTTTTAACATTAATAAAATAAAATGAAATAATTAGATACAAAAATTTACAGAATTTGTCTGATTAGGTAAAATAAATTACTTTGAAAGTATTTTCCTTTTTAATGATAAACGAAGTTAGGGTTAAGACCAACGATTTATTCCACTGTCCCAGCATCTTCAGTATCCCAATTTAAGCAAAAAGATATTAATAATAATTTCACAATTATGGATCGTCATATGTCAAATATAAAAACAGCAAGCTTTTTCAGATCATTCTTTCAATTTATTTTATCAATATCTAATTAAAATTACAGTCAAGTAAAAAACGAAATTCAATCGATTATATGTAATTTAAAGAAGATACATTTCATTCAGAAGTAATATTTTTTGTTGGTTTTGGATCCTGAGTATGAGTTATTTGCCGTGAGCCAATCATCCGATCTTATTTTAATTGAATGTCAAAAATAACGACCGTAATTTTAGCTTGAATGCATAATTTATTTCTAAAGGCGCTGAAAAAATTCATTAAGATAATACAAAAACTCCGAGGAAACAATTTATATCTTTCCAAGCCTAATAGTTATCGATCTCATATATTACTTTGTTAAAATTATAAAATAATGGGTAGATTGCTGCTTTGAATATCGTAAAATTGATTTCACAGTGACGCTCAACCTATTCATACCTTATTACTCCACCGAACAATCGATATGGAATTATATTGGAAAGATGGCATTGTTATTTTACCTAAGGGTCGAATTTAATTGAAGGCAATGTGACCCGACGGAAGCATGCAATGGGTTTGAAAGCTAAGTAAAGAAACCGTGATCCGAAACCTATTAAAAATTTTCTGAAGTTATTAAAACCGATATAACTGCTACGGTGTACATCCCCTTTTTCCACCCCTTAGCCGTTGTTATCTAGTGCTCACGGTACGGATTCTCAAAGCTATCGGATATCCTTAGGCGCCAGCTTTTTCCCGATTATCGTATCACAGGGAGTGGGTGAAAAAAGGATAGAGAAATAAAAAAAAAACCAGGAAAACGAAATCGGATCTTCCTTATCATCACTCGCTACCGTCTCTCAGAAGAATCAGAGTTACTATTTCTAGTATTCCTCTTCGTATTTTCAGCGTGAATCGTCGGGATGTGTAGGATTTTCCTTTTTATACTTTTATTTATCATCATTGGCGATCTGGGAGGCCTTTTTTCTTTTTTTTTATATATATACTTTTCTTATGAGAAAAAGTACTGACGCTTCTGATTCTCCTTCTTTTTCTTACTATCTCTCAAGATCCTCTTGAATGGAGACGATAGCTACGGTGGCAGAAAAATTGGTTTTCACTCATAAGAGAGGCCAATTCATGGCGCCAGGAAAGCGGTTTTGTTGACTGGAGTGCGCCACTGTAAACGCCTCAGTGGTCTTTTTGGTGACACATCCATTACATGACTCAGCTCCATTCATCGTGTTAATAGTGTCATAATGGAAGGTGGCTTAATCACACATGCAGTGGAATGTGATAATTGCAATTTATAAGAAACCTCAAATAGTATACTGTGGAAGAAATGTTTCAGTACTGTCCATTTGTTTCGTAAATTATTACAGAGTTAGTTACAGATGAAATATACCTATATATATATATAGATATATATTTCAAACTAAGTAATCTACATTGCGAAATATTATAAAAATTGATTTTTGATGGATGAAAATTGTCGACGATTAGGACAGAGTTCTATTGCGTAATATTTTCGAATAAGAATTAGGCTTAGACTTTTATAAGACGAAATACAAAAAGCATTTATTATAGATATAGATTAAACTATTATTGTGATTTTACTGTTTTTTATTATATGCAAAGTACATCTGATCTATAGAAAAAAACCTTACCTATTACAGATAACTATTCGGCAATTTTTCGCAATAAATATCGATAGTTCTTACAGGATACTTGCATAGATAAAGACGAATTCTTATGTATAGTTATTTACGATTCATACTGATATTTAACAGGCAACTAATTTATTAAAAATGATACATATAGGCTTTTTTTATAAACGTTTACTTATGACTAATGTTGATGACCTAAAACTCACCGAAAAGTATTTAAAAATGTAAACCAAGATGGATAGTTCCGAATCGAATAAGTATCGTATCGCTGAGTGAAGTTTTTCCGAAAAGTAATTTTATTTCTATAAATGAATCGTATCTGAAAATGCGCGTAAAATAATGTAATAAGCGAACAAAAGTAAAATCTAAGGCAACGCTTCTTAAGCTGTGGGGCGCACCCCCCTGTAAAGCAAGGAATTAAAAAAATTACAAATTTACTAAAAGGAAGCAAAACACAAAATATACATTCAGATATAATAAAAAAATAAAATACACAATTCCACTGATATAGTATACTTATAAATCTATCAATATTTCCCAATGTATTTGAAAATTAAATTCACAATACTAAATTAAGAACAAGTTGAAAAATACTAGTGTGTGTTTGATTCACATAGGCTTGTCATATACAGAATTTAATTCTTATCTTGATAATTTGTACAGTTTATGATCAAAATCGCACTGCAGCTATAACGTCAAAAAGTTCATTATTACTGCACTCAATACATTTTTATTATGTGAAGGGGGGTGCGAAGAAAATTATGTTTGAAAATTAAGTCGCAAGCATTGAAAGTTTGAGAAGCACTGATCTAAAGTAAGATTTTCCTGTAAATTAAAACAGTTAAAATTGAATAGTGGCTATAATTCCACCGTAAACTACAGATGGCTGAGAAAGCTTGTGCTAAGGAATTTCGTGATGTCTTAAATATTATGAATATTTAAATAAAACAACACTTTTTTCATTTACTTTTACTTAATACATAAGGTCTTTTTCATGTGAACATATATTCAATATAAATATAAGTTTTTTGTTACAACTTGCACTATACACACACACCTCAGGGGGGCTCACCTTCTTTAGGTGAGTACGGGTGTCACAATCCCGAGGTGCCCTAGTGATCTTTTCCTTTTCCCACGGGGTTTACTGTCTTTGGTAAACACGGGCTTCACGAACCCGGGGTACCCTAGTGATCCTTCTCTATTTTCGACCCTCTTTCTTGTCATTCAATTCATTCTTCCTTTCTCTCTTCCCGTCTAGACCACAGATAATAAAACAAATGTTTGGCGCAGTATAGCCGAAATCTTCTCTTGCGCCAATAAACCCCAAAATCACTCAATCACTCGCACTATACACACAGTGAAATTATTTTGTTTCAATTTAAGACGACATGGAAACATATTAAGCTCCAAACACACATTTTGAAATAATTTTAGAAAAGCATAATTATGTAAAAAATAACAAAGAATTTACACAGGCAGCTAAAATTCATATGATTGAGTTTCTAGAAATAATAATCACATCAAAATCAAATTTTTTTTTTAAATATTTTGTGATACATATATTGTTTGTGCAGCAATTAATTATATTTTAATGTGATTTTTTCTCTACGAATATGTATATAAAAGGGAAAATAAATATTATTTTAATTAAATTAATTGAAATATAAACCGTAATACAAAAATATCGAACAACCTAAAAAATATGCAGGAAATTTATTTTAAGCCTTTTTAAGCTATTATTTTATCACATAGCTAGTTAAAATAGCAAAAAAGCATAAAAAGACATCTAAATGCACACCATCACAAATTTTTTTTTAGGTATTTATAAATTAAAACGAAACAAAGATAAAGGTAATAATTTATATGCTTTTTATGCAATATGCATATATATTGCCCTTGTTTAAAAAAGGAAAAATTAATACTATTAACTTTTTTAATATTTATCTCGACAGTTTTAATTAAATTTTTCATAACCATAGAAATATTTTCATAACAAAATTATGAAAATTCAATTAATTCATGTTTTTACTTTGCATGTTTTTCAGACAATGAAAATAAAACCAAGAGAAAACAGTGATTAATTAGTATTTTGTCAATTTCTCCAGAATCCTTTTTCTCCTAGACCTTTTTGTCTGGTAAACTACTTTATAATTATTCAGGAGTCTTATAAAAAATTAAAACACAAAATCAACGTTAATACATGAGAATTTTAAAAGTGATATGCCACAGGTAGAAGCACGCAATCTTTCCTCCAAATCTCTCCCCCCCCCTATATTTATTGCTATTTCTCAATTGAAATAATCATATCACGTTTAATTATTCATCATATATTTATAAACAGAAAATTATATAATTATAATTAAAAAATGCAGATTTAAAAAACAGTAAATCGTATTTAAGTGTAAACTTCTTTAGCGGCGTTGGGCATTTTTGGTAGGGGAAAATCTTATGGATTCGCGTCACCGACATGTTCTGACTGGCGCACGCGCAGTGTGCTGTTCGCCTTAAACACTTTTGGATGGGTGAAATCTCGTGCGTTCGCGTCACCGACATGCTTACAGCAGTATATCTGTAGCTATACAGCTGACGTATAGTGCTGTGTATATCTTATAAATGAAATTGAATGGATTTAGTGAAAAGTTCAATGTGTATATACTGTGCATTGCTCATTGCGATTCCGAAAATGGGAAATACATGTTTATGGTTGCCGTTTATATTTCGCCTGGAAAATCTATGAGACAGATACAACAATTTTTATTCGAACATTTGATGATTTATAAAAAAGAAGGTTCTGAAATACTCGAAAAAAGATTTGGCGAAAAATATGATAATGTACCGATAATTTTAAGTGGAGACTTCAATATTAACTTTGCAGATGATAAAAATCTACCACTAATTGAATTTTTTTAAAAAAAACACTTACTTTAAATACGTTCAATGATCGAAAATTCAGTACTACAAAATATAAAACGACGATTGATGCGGTTTTTACGCGATACTTAGATACACTGGTGTGCAAAAATTAAGGACGAGATGGTTTTTTCAATATAACTTTGTACAAAAGCATTCCAAATCAACACATTTAATACCGTAAGATCCCCAATACGTAAGGACATGAGTAATGTACGCAGCACTTACTGAAAGAGAAATCAGAAGGATAAAAAGAAGCTTTATTGAAAAAGTAGCATGAAGCGTAATGCGACTGAAAGCCGAAACATCCCTGTGATGGGTGTCCAGCAAGAAAAATCCGGTCTTTAGTAGGGGATATGATCTCCCCTGACTACTAGGCAGGTTTCACAGCGTCTGCCCATGCTGAGAATGAGGGTGTCAATGAGTTGTTGAGGCATTGCTGCCCATTCGTCTTGCAGCGCCAATCGAAGCTCCGGAATCGTTACTGGTGGTAAGGTACGAGCTGCCAAACGTCTGCCTAGAAATTCCCATACATGCTCGATGGGATTAAGATCCGGAGATCGTGCCGGCCAATCCATACGTTCAATATCCTCACTCTCTAAGAGCTGTTCGGTAGCTACTGTGCGATGGCATGGTGCATTGTCGTCCATGAAAAGAAACTGTGGACCCATAGTGCCTCTAAAAAGACCACATATGGAAGAAGAATCTCGTTACAATAACGGGTCCCGTTGACTGAACCTGCGTCGAAGATGTGAAGGTCTGTACGACTACCAAGCATGAGGCCTCCCCAAACGAGAACACCGCCACCTCCATACCTGTCCCTTTCAATGATGTTCGAGGGATGATTGCGGCTTCCCCGCTCTCTCCAGATGAGTATGCGATGAGAATCGCTACTCGGACTGAATCTGCTGTCATCTGTAAAGAGTACTCGTCCCCATTCATTGTCTCTCCAATTCCTGTATTCCCGGCACCACAGAGAACACATTCTCCGATGGGCAGGCGTTAGAGGTACACACCGTACAGGGCGTCGTGCAAACAGACCACCACCGTGCAGTCCTCTGGCCACGGTAAAACGCGATATCGGTCGTCCAGTCGCCTGTGTCGTGTGTCTAGCGATTTCTCCCGCTGTCTGCCGCCTGTTTCTTCTGGCCTATAAGGCAATATACCGGTCATCTGCGGGTGTGGTTCCTCGTGGACGACCACTACTGAACCTCCGGATAGCTGTTCCTGTAGTTTGAAATTGTCTCCAAAGTCGTGAAACGATGCTGTGAGCAATTCCGAATTCTGCAGCCACACTTGTCACACTGCGACCTTCCTCCAACTTCCCAATGATTCGACCTCGGGTAAAAGCATCCAGATGTCGTCTAACAGATTGATTATTCGTCATTTCTCGCTGAGGCAGCAACTCGGTGTGATTTTAACTGCTATACGGTGTGCAATCTCTTTGCCAGAAATACTAATCTTACACCGACAACATGCTTTACTACTCAGACACTCCCCATTACGTCTACCTGCATATCTGCGCATGTGCTACAGTACATCACCTCACTTAATCTCCTGATTGGTCTTTCTGTCCGCTCTGCTTCTTCGTTCAGCTGATATGCTAATTTTTCGACTTCGTCCTTAATTTTTGCACACCAGTGTACATTTGAATCAAACATTTTTCTTTCTTACTTTAGTTACCATAAGCCTATTGTATCTATTTTAGAACAAAATGAAATAATTGAAAGTACAAAAAGTCTGATTATTGTTGAAATTACTGATGACAATGATGCAAACAATTAAAATAATGTTAAAAATCAAGTACATTGAAATTTAGGTAAATACAAATACTATCCATAAATAAAATGATTGTATATAAATTGTTATTTCAATTTAATTGTATTTATATTTTGTCATGATCTAGTACAGCCCCTAATATATTCGAATAATGAAAAACCATATAAACATGCATTTAGTTGTTGCTCGGAGTGTTAATAGATGTGAAAACCAGATTGATGTTGATAATTTTAATTCAAACATTATGAAATTTAAAATATTAAATTTTAAAGTTTTCACTTCTATTGGCAGTCTCTATAACTGCCAATTTTTTTATCTTACTTTTGAGTTATTTTCCCTTTTTTCATGCAAAATCGAAATGGTATGGACATTAATTTTCATTTTATTATTTCATGAGAAAGACTGTACAAGTAGAAATGTACTTTTGAATATTTTTATACTAGCGGGTATAAGAGGTTATCGAGAGTGTAAATTGAAAAATATAACGACTACTAACTAAATTTAACAATTGATTAAGTCTATTGAATATTGCTCAAATAACAGTTTGAAGGCATTAATGTGTTTAGCAAAAACAAACATTTTTTAAAAATCTTTTCTCTTAAGAAATCCAAAATATATACAATAACGTTTTCCCGCCTCACAGTTGATAGATCAGCTTTTCTGTGCAGATTACATTAAACCAGATATTCTTGGATCCTTTCATCTGACATCCCACTGACAGGAATAGCAGAAAAACAAAAATATCTGCACTTCACATGGAAGCCGGATCTCAATTGGAATTTGCGATGTAAGAAGGGATTGTTCCACTTCAAGACAATGAAGAAGATCGTTTAGAAGGATAGATAAGAGACGTCGTTTTTTGCCCTTCTCCTTCACCAATAAAATATTAAGTAGCAATATTGCCTCAATAATTTAACTCCTGAATTCTCATGCTACTTATCAATTTTCCCAATATGTCACAAAACATACCAGTACTTCCCAAATCCTTTTATTTTCAAAATTTTGTTCTTTTACATTTTCACCAGTTTGGAAAAGTGTTTGCAGGTCTATCGAAGCAAACAGGAAAATGTTTTTGAAAAATTTAAATTTTTTTCCCGAAAGATTTGCCACATTCTATACACATGCTTCATTCTACCTCGCACGCAAATATTTAAATTTTGTCACAATGTACGGTGGGAAAAGCAATGTTTCTGTAAAACATTTCAGCCTAGAAATCAAATGGATTTTTCTTTATTTCGATTTTAAAAAAAGTTAAAATTGATCGAAGAGTTTAGTTTTATCAAACCTCTCCTGCTAATAAGCCAGTAAGGGTTTCTGTAGCAGTGCTAATCAACACTTTGAGTTTCCTCATCTAATGTTAACATCAGCCGAAATTTGCAACGATTCATTGCTTTTCCGCAAAAACACTCAAGTGCCAAAACATTATAACCACCTGTCAATAACAAGTTGGCCCACCTTTGACACGCAACACAGCTTCAACCCGCCTTGGCATGGATGCCACAAGTCTTTGGTAGATGGCCGGAGACAGATTGTACCAGATGCTTAAGCAACGGTCACGCAAATCCGAGATATTGCGAATTGGTGGTGTTTGAACTCTGAACTGACGTCCCATGACATCCCAAATGTGTTCTATCGGATTGAGATCCGGTGAGTTAGGCGGCCAGGACATTAACTGGAATTCAGCATCATGTTCCTGGAATCACTCCAACACAATTTTAGCCTTATGACACGGGGCGTTGTCCTGTTGGAACATTCCATTTCCAGCTGGAAAAACAGAGGCCATGTAAGAGTGCAACTGGTTCACAATGATGGTCAGATACCCTGTAGCATTCATGGTCTGCTCTAACACAACCACGGGTCCCAGAGACGCCCAAGAGAAAGTCCCCCAAAGCATAATACCGCCCCCACCGGCCTGTGTATGATCTACTGTACATTGAGGGAGCAACTGTTCGCCTGGAAGACGGCGTATCCTGACACGCACATCGGCGTGATGAATGACAAACCATGATTCCTCTGACCAGGCAACTCTCTCTCACTGATCCATGGACCAGTCGCGAAGTTCCCGGGCCAGTTGGTGATGACGCTTGGTCAGCAAAGGCACAAGAGTGGAACGTTTGCTGCGTAGCCCCATATCCAACAGTGTCCGCTGAACAGTGTGATCCGATACTATTCTACTTGACCCTGCTTTGAGTTAGGCTATCAGCCGAGCCACTGTCTGGCTCCGGTTTTGCTTCACCATGCGAGACAGTCTCCGACGACCTTTTGCTTTGATAGCGTGTGGACGTCCAACACAAGGTCGTATACTGCTGGTTTCACCGTCATTCATCCATTTTGCATAAGTACTAACAACTGTAGATCACGAACAACCCACGAGTCGTGCAGTTTCGGAAATACTTGTTCCGAGCCTTCGAGCTATTACAATCTGCCCTCTATCTAAGTCACTTAGATCCGCAGCCTTTCCCATCACACACAGAAGTAAGTAAAATAATGATTCTTCAGACTCTCCAGCAGCAGTTAAATACCACTTCCACCTGATCACGTGCCTTCCACTTCATCCAGGCGAGTTCATTGCAAAATGCTGGGGTGGTCATAATGTTTTGGCTCTTGAGTGTATATCAATATTTTACAAACGCAATAATTTTGTCCAGAGTTTATTACAAAATGGTTGGTTCTGCACAGAGATCCTGTTGGTAAAAATGGCAACAAAATGATATTGAATTTTTCAAATTTAAATTGTCATTCTGTCGTAGTCCTTCGACAGCGGGCGTGGAGGGTTTCAGTAAAGATCAACCATTTCTCAATATAAACAATTCGATTGCCTTTTTCCCTAAATAGACGTAATTAACTTAGCTGAGAATGCAAATAATTAAACCTGAGGATCATTCAACCTTTTAAAACTAATTATAAAAGCATTTATCTTTTATCCTAAGCGCTCTTGCTTCGACAGCGGGCGTGGAAGGGTGGAGTAAAGATCTACCATTTCTCAATATAAACAATGTGATTGCCTTTTCCCCTAAATAGACGTTTTTAACTTAGCTGAGAATGCAAATAATTAAACCTGAGGAGCATTCAACCTTTTTAAACTAATTATAAAAGCACTTATCTTTTATTCTGAGCGCTCTTGCTTCAACACTTGTTTAATCCTTCCTCTTGAACAAGCAATATATTTTTTTTAACGTTTATAAACCCCGTGCACCACGCGATGTATAACACGGGGGCATACAACACAGAGAGAAGAAAGGATTACAACACAAACATCCATCATGCCTTCTCCGGGATTCGAACCCAGTCCCTACGGCACCGTAGTCAGCTTCACTGACCACTATACCGGATGGGCGGCGAACAAGCAATATTAAATATGGCCATATGTCGTTAACGCTATGCTTTCTTCTATCACAATTTTCAACCATCATGTCTCCTACTCTACGACTAGCACTTAAATAGAAGCTCTAATTTAATAAAACAAAGTCCTCTAGGCGGAAAGGGGTTTTCACCTGAAATCACAGTCAAGTGTATTTTACCCAAGATAATTAGAAGGAAGCCCGAATAGAACCCGTTGCAATCCTTTAAAAACCGCCAAATACCTGTTTTTTGTTTTTGTTTTTGCCTCGCGTGGAAGGTGCATTATTGATGTGTCACCGACTAATTGCTAAAATGTAACATTAATCAACATACTTCCTAAAAGCTTTCAAAAGTGCCAATACCCCGAATTCTTACTTTGTGACGGGGCTATCCGCGAGAATTCATCACTAATCCTCTTGGGAAACTTTGGGCCCAGCATTTTTACTATTTCACAGCCTCTTCGGGAAAAACACGAGATAGTTATATGCTAATTAGTTCAACTATATAAAGTCTATATATAGATTTCGTAAATGTAAGAGAGAAGGAGTTGCCAAGCTACATGTAAGTATCGTCGGTGAATTATTTCAACGAACTTAGCGTGCATTGGATAGAGATCAATTATTAAAGTAAATGGTTACATTGATAATCAAAGATAACAGATTCAGTACCGACCTGAGGTTAGCAAGAGTTCGTCTCCGTGTCCATTCTGATAGCTGAGATTACTTAGACGGGAATATTAGAATTGAATATTAGAATTGAATATTAGACTTGAGTATTAGACTTGAGTATTAAACTTGAGTATTAGATTTGAGTATTTGGATTAATCGAGGTATTAGGGAATCACTCCTAGGTTTCCACTTATAATTGAACTTGTGATTGTTTATTGTGTTGTCTGTCTTAAATAAATAATTGTTATTATGGCTTTTGTTGGTGATGATATGTTTCCTCCCACACTTAGAGACTCGTCGGGCGGTGTGAACTCGGTACAAAATAGGACAGAGTCACGACAACTTTTAGTGTCCCTAGTGCAATAATTTCTTCGTAAGATTGAAAATCTTTAGCTGCATCACGTATAAAATATGAAACTTGCGCCGAGTCAGCTTTATCAGAATTTTAATTTAAAGCAATTGAAAATTAAAGTTGCTCTGTTACATCTGGAACTAATTCATCCTGTCGATTTGTTATAGCTCTTCATTAAAAAGTCATTTATTCGTATTTATGAACTGTTTTATATCTGTCACATCCACTTCTCCAACAATAATTGAACAATCAATCAATTCGAATAATTGATCAAATATAATGGAATCATTAAAATAACCGATTTATAATATTCTTTGATAAATGCGAACTGATTGCAAAAACTCTGTATTTTTATTTAAAGTTTTTGTAATTGTGAAATAGGTTTCTTACGATATTTTTTAATTTCCTTTAATGGATCGGGCACTAATATAAAGGAGGTAGTTTTCAGAATATATTTCTTTCATATCATGAATTTGACAAATGATTTTTGGAATATTTTAATGATCAATCAATCCAGACAATGATATATTGGTGCATTTAAAATATGTTTTTAATATTAATAGGAAAGTTATTGACTTTTATAGGTGTCCTTCAAATATATGATTAGCTCGTTGAAATTATTCTTTTCATTCTTATCTTAATAAATTTTTAAGAATAATTTTAATACTAATAAAAGAATTCAAGTCGTATCCTTATTCATTAAATTGTATCATAAATCGTCTGAGGCAAAAAAAAGCTCCGATTTTTAAAATTTTGTTTACTATTTATTATTGTAAACTTATAATTTATTATTCCATCATTTCTATACTTTAAATTAAAAATGCATGTTATAATTTTTAAAGCGTAGTTGAAAAATAACTTTAATTTAAATGTATTTCATTGCTTGTTAATAGAACTTTATAAATCTGTATGTTATGTACATAAAATATTACTAAAACTTATTAAAATATAGAACTTAAATGATTAAAAACGTTCTAGAAAATTGCTTCAAAAAACGGAACTTAATACTCTTAAAAATAAACTTCTTCTATAGTATCAACTAACAATTAATTTTTTGTTTAATAATATCCTTGTATAAGGTATAAATAATAAATCAAAGTATTATTTGTGAGTTATTGTCTCAAACATAAGATATCTCGAATATTTATCGAAATAGAATATTGATTGAAAAAATCTAGTGTTTTGAGAAGATTAAACTCGTCTGTCTCATCTAAATGTTAATAATAAAACAATCTAACTATTTCGTATTGTTGTTATTTTTCTGAAATAGTACAGTTTGAATAAAATATAAAGATAAGAACAAGGCGTATTATTTGAGCCATTATCTCAAATAATGTATCTCAATAATACAGACATTTATTTAAAATTTAAATTTTTCAACAAGTCCTAGTCTATCTCATCTAAATATTAATAATACACTGTATGGGGTTATTCTGCATTCAAATGTTAATTATTAATCAATTTATATTATCATCTGAAATTGATTTCAAATGAAAGTAATAAAACACTTTTTGAGATTTAAGTTTTGTTTTGTGTAAGAAATGTATACATTTTCTAAAATTTATTTATGGAAGAATTTGCTTTGAAACATCATATGTATAAAATAATATTTTTATTTCTAAGATTTTTTTTCATTTAATTCCATGTAATAAATACATTTTAAACAATATTTCAATATCTCAATCAGTAAAAAAAGATAGTAACAGATAACAGTTAAGTTAATTAAAGTACTAGCAAATGTGCTTGGAAATAAAGGGGAATTTTAGCAAATGTATTCTCAAACTTGCAAGCATTTTTATTGCAGCAAACAGACAATATTGAAAAGGGACAAACTTTTTTCAGAAAAAATTCAAATTTATTAATTTAATTTTGAACTTAGGAAGATCTCTTAAGATCCCTTAAATACCACTTTTGTTTGAATAATTTTAACAGATTTTGGAAATATCAGCCTATTTTTCAAAGAAATACTTTTTATTTTTTTGCTGTTTCAAAATGGTTGTTGTTACTTATCGCCTTGTCTAGCTTCTGCTAGACGAAATCTATGAGTTTATTCACCCTCAAAAAGTCATAAACTAGCATAGGAAAACCTAGCAAGTCGTCAAAATGGTAGATCTCAAAACGTATCCAAATGAATTTTACAATTTCATTTTAAAAATTCATTAAATTTAATAAATTATAAAGACATTTTTATTGCTTTCTAAAATAATTTGTCAGCAGATATTTAGACTTTTTCATTCATTTAAAAGCACGTGAATTTTAAAATTTAGAATGATATAATCTGACGTTTTAAAAATATAAATCAACACATTTTAAAAACATATTTTAAATATTATTGATAATTTATGAATAAACATTTTATTTTAAATTTCTTCATAACATATATTTTTAAATATTTTTTAAAATGTATCTTTACAAAATGAGAAATTTAGAATTTTTAATGTATTACTCTTAAAAAAACTTACAATTTTGACATTTCGTTTTTTTTATTTCCTGAAATTAGAGAAATAATATCATTTTACCTTTAATTTTCTTCAAAAAAATCTAAAATGTGGAATTGGTTTCTTATTATTTTCCATTTTGTAAAAAAAAGCAAACTAAATATATATTTGAATATTTTTAAACAATGTATTTAAAACTAAATGAAATTATCAGTAGAATGTCTTTTATCCTTATGTAATCTTATAAATGTTTCAGTTCAAATAATTGCTGATTTTCCATTAGATTTGAATAAGAAAAAAATAATCTTATAACTACGCTTTTCAGGAAAAAAAGTTATTATTTAGAGATAGGTAGTTAAATCTGGAACGCTTTCCTTTATTTTATCTACTGCGTTTTAAGCCCTTACATCATTTATGAATTCTATTGTATTTGTTTAATCTAGATTAATTCAAATGCAGTATTACAACTGGAAATGGTAAAGATAAAAGATAAAGAAAATGTTTCAATATCTTCATTTAGTTATTTTTTCACATAAGTAACTTTTCAAAAAATAATAATAATAATATAATTCTTGATAAAAAAATTCGTTGTGAAATGTGCAAGTTTGGCTTTAATTTGAGATACTTTTCAGTTCTGGAGAAGTAATAGGAAGGGTTTTAAAAATAGAGATACAATTTATTTGTTGTATTTTATGAGGGAAGGAGAGAGAGATAAGAATCTTATTTCACGAAATATATAAATGCTCAATGCTGTCTAAAGCTGCAACAGATTTCTGTGTTGGAGCCTCGACTAATGTCGGCATGTGAATTTATGAAATTACCTCATTAATAGGGGCTTTTGCTCCCGAAAACTTACTTGCGTATTTGGTGACTACAAACCACAAAATTATAAGCTTGTCCTGACGCGTCAGCATTGTGACGTTTGCCTGTCTTACTCTGTTTGATGTTTTGCTTTTCCAACTCTTTTGTGCTAATAGATGCATACAGGTATAGATAAATTGACATTAAACTGAGACCCTGTATGTGAATCAAGACAACACAAGCCAGTGGAACCTGCATCATATTATGTAGCGTGAGTATTTTTAATGGTTTGAGATCTCATGTATGTCTGCAGATGACTAGTGACCAGGATTTAATCATTATTTTCGATGGCTTATTCTAATTAACAGTCCCTGTCCGCTTTCCGAAGAGCCTGGACAATTTCGAAAGGACAATCTGACACCAATCACATGCAAAGTTGCTACCAAATGACTGTACGCTTTTCTCACGCACCATTTGTTGTCCACCAGACCTGATCATCATTGATTATTATTGGAATCCCCTGCCACATTTTGTACAAAAGTGATCTGAATAAACCAGCTCTCTTACGGAATTGTGGATTCCCATGCTAGAGCCATGGACTGAATTGTTTCCGCGACGACTCCACATATTAGTAGAGTCATGCCATGCCGTGCTGGTGCAGCTCTATGTTCTCTTGGGGGGGGGGGAATCTACGTGATGTTAGATGACTGGATTCCAGTTATTCTGGCGCATCAATGTGTGCTTATTAAAAAGTTTCGTGTTTCATTTGTGCGTTTTAATTGCATTATAAAAGCAACAATTCGTAATAAGTTTTTAAGTAATTGAAATATTTATTTAAATAAGTTCGTATTCTAATACTTACTGTGAAAATAAATATTAAAAGTTAAGCTAAAAATCTACCAGTGTAAACTTTCAAACAAACACAGAAAAAATGGTTTATTTTCATCGCTTAAAATATAGATATTAACCTGATATAATAATATGCAATGCCAATCTCATTATAAAACTCATTATTACTGAAGAACTATGTTGATCAGCGTAACAGTTTTAACAAATTCAAAGCATTTGGACTTGCACCATTTTTCAGGTCAATGTATTGAAGTCTCCATAAAGTGTCTGTTTTACTTTTTTCCCCTTGAATTGCAACAAAATAAATTTTATTGAAACTCGAGATTTATTATGAATAATGGATCGATAATAACTTCGAAAAAGCAATTTGTCTTAATAGAAAAGTTTCGAACCAACGTTAATGATTCTTCTTAATTAGATTACTGACCCATATTTAAGTATTGTTAATATACGTCTTAAGTTACGAACTATCAATTATGAATTTCTTATATATAAAGAAAAGCTCAACCAGACAATTTTATAACCCCGAGGATAATTTATACTAAGATTTATTAATTTGTCTTTCTTAAGAATGTTAATTTCAGCTATATGCAGTATTTTTCTCCAATTTTACCATGTCATTTACTCTTTAACGCTCTATTCCTTCTATAAATGTAATTTTTCTTTCAAAAAAAGTAAATAAATTGTTACATTCATCATAAAATTGTGCAATTTATAAATAGTTACATTGTGTATATGTTTCCCGTATTACATTTAATTACAGAGTTTCAATAAACCATCGAAAAATAATGAATGAAAGAAGTTTTTCTCAAATAATTTTGCGGTTTTTGTTTCATGGATCATATATATTCTTGTCAGTGTTTTCAATTTATTGGTAAATCTGATCCCTAAGAATTTTTTTTAAATATACATCTAAGGATTCCTGAAGCTTGCTTACATAAGTTTATTTGTTCCTCTTGATTAACTATTTTAAAAAAAATCAAGCTAACGGGTTAGTTTCTAAGACTGCTTCTCAATTGTAAGTATATATGGTAATTTTCACATTTACCCGGAAGTTTATTTCCGTAAAAACAACATTTAAAATGGAAACTATAAATGGGATTTTTTGTTGATGCAAATATAAACACAGATCTCTAGAACTTTTTTCCCACACTCAAAATGATGAGTAATGAGTAGCAAATATTTTTATGCAATTACGGAAAAAAACGATGGAGACATTCCTTCAACTGCAGATGATGAGCAACCTTTTAAAATGTGGAATTATTGGAAATAAAAAGCATTTAGCAAGACACTATAATTTTTCATAAAAATGCATTAAAACAGCAAGATATAGTATGTTTAGAAAGTATTTTAATGTTACTGCTGTGAATGAAGCCATATTTGCATATATTGTTTGTTATAGGAGACAGACAAAGGATATTGCTATAGGATATTGTTAAAGGATATTGCTTTAAAATTTCATATTCCTCCAAACAGCTTATCAACTATTATAAAAAAATCGAGATAAGTTACAAAATTATGATTCATCGAATTCTTGTGCAAAAAGTTTAAGAACATTTGTGTATGAATATGTCGACGAGGCAGTTTTGAAGTGGATACACATAATGCGCAATAAAAATGCTCCGATCTCTGGGTGAGTGAATGAATATTAACGTCGCACTGTTCAGCTACACGAGGGCTTTTGGCGAAGGTCCGTTAACGTGCATCGCTTCCCTACATGGCGGGTCTTCAGTGATACTGGGATCTAACTCATGACACGCTAGCCATGATCCGATGCCTAGACAACAGGGCTACCGCGGTCATGCTTTGGCGAAGGCTTTGGGATATGACCAATTTCTAAGTAGCAATGGAAGGCTAAAAATTTTAAAAAAGATACGGAAAAATACGTTGGATGGGATTTTTTGTGTATTGCAAAGATGTGAGGCGTATTATGAAACAAAATGAACAGATTTTATGAATAATTAAATTTAAGGATGCATGTGTGGAAAAGTATGTTTAGAATTCTTAACTATAAACTGTTGTATGTTTAAAATTCCTAATTATAAACTAATGTATGTTTAGAATCCCTAATTATAAAGTAATGTATATTTAGAATTACGTGTATGCTTTAAATTAGAAAATGTCTGTAAAATTCATTAAATTTAATATAAAATTATTTTCTTAATGGTGAACATACAGTATACTCCTCGTTATTCTTCTTTCTTATTTTTCATGTAGTTTTTCTTTCTTCATTTTCTTCTTTTTTTTTTGAAGTGGGTAAGATATATAAAACAAATAGATATTAATTTATAAAAAGGTGTGAATAATTACTTTTTTTAAATATATAGTGTTTATGAATTTAAAATATGATTTATTTAGTTTATAAAGTATATTGAAAGTTGAACCTCTTGTAACGAATTTCCATCTAGAGAACTTTTTTTTCGGGATTTAGTGGTCCGACAATATATACGATTAATTGACAAAACTCGGCGCTTCACTTCTTGCCTCAGTTTTAGCAATTAATAATAAAGCCATTTTTTTCCAGACAATTAACCTTCATAAAAATATTTAAATGAAAAGAAGGTAAAATAAAGACAATTTTTACCCGAAACTCTAAAATTGCTTTAAAAAAAAAAACTAATTTTGAGAAAGTTGTTATTTTGGATAATCTGTGTATATATTTTAGAAATATTAATATTAATTTGTATTAAAATTTAAATATATAAGGCTAAAAGCATATATTTTTACATAAAGTTGATGCGTTAATATCTTGTCTAAGAGGTGCTATTTATTTAATTAACATATTGAAGAGCCGTTAAGTCGGAAAATATTACATTTGCACTTCTGAATTACAAAGCAAATTTCAAAGTCTAAGCAAAAATTAAAAATAAATTATTAATTAAAACCTTTATAATTGCTTGATTATAAAAATTCTTTACGCTCTTACTCTATCTCCCTTAATGATTCAACGTCATAGTTCCATAAAAAATGCTCTCTACAACAAAACATAACCCCGAGTCAAATGTGCACTGTACTTAACGAAAATAAACAAGAAAAGGGAGGGAAAGAGGAAACTTCATTCGAATTTTTCAAAGAAAGTGATTCACAATTTGTAAGCTTCAGCCCCTTAACATCAATCAATGCAACCCGTCGAAGTCGTGAAGTCAACCACAGGGGCCGAAAACCAGACAAAACGAAAAAAAAAAGAAAAAAAAGAAGAACCCACCTCCAAAGGAGAAGCACGAAACAAAATACAAAACAAAAGCAGAACAGAAAAAAAAAATACCGAAAATAGAAACAAGAAACATGTTAAATTTTTTTCCCTTTCGCGAGAACCGTTTTTTCTTTCATTTCCAGGCAAAAATTGTTGTGTAGGGAATAAGGGAATGTACGATTCAATGTTCCCCAACGTAGGGATTTTTCAGGAAAAAAGTAGTCTCTGGGTAAAGGAATCAATAACTCCAAAAAAGTCCTTACACTAAACGTTTAAAATACAGGCTAAAAGAATGTGCATAGATCTCCTCAGTAAAGCATTGCAGGCATTGATTTTCAGAAAATGGTAAAATACTTTTTTTCGTAACAGGAAACAAAATAAAACAAAAAAAAAGAATTATTTTTATTTATATTAGAGAGTTTTGCTTCACACACTTTCTCCATTTCATTCTTTTAAATTTTTCGCTGAATTTTTTATATTTGAGAGTGAATAAAAAATGGATCTGGTCTTAAAGGAAGCGAGATGTCTCGAGGCAAATAGGGGAAAAAAACTTTAAAAAATGAGAGAAAGAAATAAAAAAACAAGATGCAGAAGAGAGGATTGGGAACCGGTAGTGGGCGAGGGGATTTTAAATTGTTTCGAAGGCAAATTCAGCCACTTCCTAAAAATTTTCGGAACTAAATTGTATCTGTTTTTCACGCAAAGTAACACTCTTAATAGCACTTAGACATAGCTTGCTTCTAATTTTTTTCGATTAGGGAAATCCTTTCAATTGAAGAACTCAACCGTTATTTTTTCCCCGGAATAATGAGGAACACTTGTGTGAGGGAAAAAAACACATAATCACAGAAGCGTTTTTAAAAAGATGAAATGGGAATAAATTTAAAAGAAAAAAAAGTACTAGTTTTAAGCTATTTTCAAAGTAAGTCAAATCAGATTCATAATGTTAGTGATAAAATTCATGGTTAGTATAATTTAAATTATGAAATATTGAAATAAGTAATGTATATATGATATTTATATTTGCTATGCATATATTTAACAACACAGATACTTAATTTTATTTTTTAAAAATAAGGTATTTAATGCGAATACATGAAATAATTGGCATCAGTGGAGGACACAGGGATTTTTCAAGAGGGAAAAGTCGAGAATATATAAGACCACCTTTATCGTATCATACCCGAGTACGCCAAAAATATATATTTTTTAACTGTATCGATGATCGAAAAAAACAGAAAATATAAAATATTGAATAAATAATCAGCATGAATTAATAAAAAAAAATATTAATAATCAATACTTAAGTTAATTGCGTACTGCATACGTAAAATTATAATCAGTAAAAAAAATTCGAAGGCAATGGGGGGCCCTTTTTCTCACCCCGAGTGTGCAACTGATTGGCCTCAAACATCATTCAAACCGATGGAAAAATATATAAGTAATTGAGAAACTTTTGATACGACTTATATACATATATATATATTTGTTGTAATAAATACTTTACTTTTCAAATATGTGCTGTTAACATACAGCAGATCTAATTTTTAATGTATTATCAAATGTTATTTTTTTTTATCAGGATTATTGACATTTCTTTAAAATTGTGCAAGTGCTTATAACATGAATTGCTTACATTTTGCATTGCTCACTACAAGTTAATAGAATCATATTATTTATATTTAAATCCATGTATTATATATATTTTTAATACTTTTCTCATTTAAGTAAATTACAAAAAAGACCTGAAAAAGAATCGATATTAAGCAATTTATTCATAAATAACTATAATAAAAGTAAAATTGTTTCTTCAAATTTTAATTTATTTTTCCGATATGAATTTGCTTATAACATCACATTGTAATTTCTTGAAAAATATAATATGTTTTTAAATTACCCACATTGTTGACATTTATAAGGTGGTAAAAAGAAAAAGAACAGTTAGAACTATTGAGTTATTTATTCTGTGTTTTGTTTCTATTTCAAGATTTCCATAATTTTCAGATGAAAATATTTTTTAAAAAAACCACACACACATAACATATAGAAAGCTACATTAATTTAATTAAAAACGTATTAAGTTAGCGCAATTATTGTAATAACTCAAGGAAAAAAATATAATTTCGAATCAACTTATTTATTATTTCACAACGAATTAAGGAATTAAGAAAATAATTGAACCTATAATTTACACTGATTATTCTTCTTTTAGCAGAAAGTTATGGTAATCGTAATTTAATGACTGTACCAATAAATTACTCTACAGAAAAAAAGTTAATAATTTCTTTTTGCAACAATTTTGTTAGTCATATAAATTAATGCCATTTAGCATTTGAAACTTTCCTTCTTAATGTACTTAAAATAATTGTTATTAATTTTTCAGTAATTACACATTATTTAATTAATCAAAGTGCATTAGATTTGTTAACTTATTAAAATAATTAGAATAATTGCATGCATATTAATTTTAAAATGCTGAGAAATAATAAAAGTTAATTCATTGTTATTACAAACGAACTTTATTATTTTTTTAAAAAAGGGAATTATTTATTGTTATTTATTTTTGAAGATGAATTTTTTAAAAAAAAAATAAATACTGTTTTCACTTTTGCTGAAAATATTAATTTAAAAATTATTAAAAAAAATTAAGTACAGTAATAAAAAATTCTATAGAATCGAGTTTAAATTTTGTGAAATACTTAACAAACAATTCTTCATAGTGAGCCTTTATTTTCTGAACCCAACGTATCTTTCCTGCCAAATTCAAATTTAAAAGTGTTGGCTGCAACTTACCTATAAAGAAAAGAAAAGAAAAAAAAATTAGATGCATGATCTCAATTTTTGAAACATATATACAACATTGCTTTATAGTATAGTTAAAAAGTGCTTTCAAAGATATCATAGTATAATAAAATTAAATAAAAAATCAAAGAGGTGCAACGTGAGAAAATTATAGTGTTAAAGTACATTCCATTACTTCTATAATTTGTTTCCAAAAGTCTATGAACTTCTCAAAAAATTTCCTGTCTTGTGAACTCGATAAAATTAGCATATGATCAAATATTTTCAAATACTAACGTTGCAATTCAACTCCCGACAAAGTTGAGTGGTAAAAATAATTATATCTCCAAAAATATTGAAAATATTAATTACCTTTGAAGCCAAGCACATAAACATAAAGGAAAATATTTAAGCGAACCCAGGGAACTACGACTTTAGCTCCGAGAGGAATATGCTACAGACCACGTTTTTCAATCTTGCACTACAAGCCTTAGCTTTTTGATTTCGTCAATATCTTACGATGTTTATACGGATTCTATCTGTTTCATAACGTGTGTTATGTTTTATAATTCCTTTAAGTAAATGTTGAAGATTAGCATGATAAATCTTAGTGTATCCATCTTTTCATGATTATATTGAAGAAATCAGGAACAATTTAAGACTTTTTGAGTCCCTGAGCCACAACCCAATTATGACTTTTAAAATTATACCGTATATAGCAGGGGTGGGCAGACTTTTCCAGGTTACGGGCTATTTTTAATGATTTTAAGGTGTTGCGGTCCACTCCGTCGTGAGGGGAGGGAGAGGTCCTTCTGTATTGAAATTGTATGTTTGTTAGCACTTGTTATCGACACCGTACCCTTCTTTTAAAATATGACAAAATACTATTTTTACTACAAAAACTCAAGGAAAACAAAATTGTCAAGTTGAATGCTTGAAAAACTATGAGGAACTGCTAGACCGGGGAACGTGGAGGTATTCAATGCATCGAGATGAGAAGATACGTGAATCGACGAAACTGAAACCGACTTAAGTACTTAATTTGTACGCTACCCAGTCTCGCGCCATCGTGGGACATGACGTCAACACAAGAACCCAATCCCATGGAATCGCGGGAAGAGATGATCATCAACATTTATTCTCCCCTTCAGTCGGCGAGTATGGAATTCCCCCCCTACAGTGGCATTGAACATATTAAGGGTTATCGTTTGCTTCCAATGAAGGTACATGTGTCGTCTACACATCTATCGAATCATTTGCTTAGTAAACATAATCACATCGATTGTGAAAAGACTATTTTAAAATCTAGTTGGTATCAGTGTTCCATATAAATAGGTTTCTATAGTAAGCGTCTCTTAGTAAAGGCGATCACCCCAAAATGTCTTGGAGGTCCACCGGTCGATCGCGATCGACTCAATGCCCGTCCCGGGTATATATCATACGTTGTTCAATATTCGTAAAACTGGCAATCCGAAACAAATGAATGTGTATGAAAGTCAATGAAATATCGCACAAACCAGCTTGACCGACTTTCGCCTTTCGACTAAATGAGTTATGCTAGTGTATGTTTGTAGGTTTAGGCTTGTATATGGACATGTGTCATCAAATAAAAATGCAGTCGTGACACTGTTACCAGTAGACATATGAATCGAAATTCCCAATTTTTCAGGGAACATGTCCGGGAATAACATTTGACCGTGTGGCGGTTCTATCAGCCCTCCTACTACTAATAGCCCTTTTGGGGAATTTCTCTGGCCTTTAAAAATTGTTTTATTATAAAACTTTTCTTCGAAAAAGAAGACGTGATTATGTTAATTAAGACTTCTATATTTAGTGTAGGTTTTCAGGTTAGAGAGAGAGAGAGATAGGATAGACGGCTATCAGAGCAGTGATTAATTAACTTAAATGTGAATAGTGGATAGTTAATATTTGATGAATTACTTAAGGTGACGAATTTTCACTGGAGATAGATTCTAGGTTAAATAGCTCAGAAGTCAAGCGCCTTGAGTAAGTGTGTTTAGTATTAAAGTTTTCTGATATCTCGCGTTCCTTGTTATTTGTCTACATAGTTATTAATTGGGTGTATCTCTTAGACTGGATAGATTGGATTTGAGTTGTGATTCATCTTGCGAAAAAATTAGATTGTTTTGCTGATATATGGCTAGTGTTCCTTCCAATCCTCCCACACCTTTATTCGGATTATCATCTTACTGAGCCTGAGTTGAGAACAAGACATCGGCTCAATCGAGGCCGAGGCCCAGTGCAAGATCCGAGTTGGCCCATCCCATAAGATAGATATGCTTGGTAGATAGATATGCTTCTAAGAAATGATTAAGTGATAATTAATTTTTCACATATGTGTAAATTATAACTTTGGCGGATGCTCATTAAAAATGAGTTTAAGTACTGAAATAAAAATGTATTCAAACAATATCTTGAAATTATCTCCTTAATTAAGATATACATTAAAATTTAGAATATAAATTTTAGAATAAAAACTTAAATTAGAAGTACAGAAACTTTTATATACATGCTCAACAAAGGTTCTTAAATATGTATATGATTCTTAAAAAAAGTAACTACAATACCTTCTAAAACATTCTTGAACATTTTACAAGTGAAACTTATGTACAAGTTCTACCGCATAGCATAAGAGGAATCATACGATATGCTATTTTGCGCATGCTTGGCAAAGATTTAGAATTAACGATTTCCATTTTCTTGCCAAATTGAGCTAACACTTACAAAAATATTGTACAATTCTTTAAGGAACCTAACAAGTGTTAAACATATCAATCATGGTTTAATAAATGGCAGTAGCAATTTTTATTTTTTAAATCATTTTAATACTACTTTTTTATGAGTTATGTTACTTAAATTTAAATATGCATACATATTTTTAATATGAGAAAAAAAATTCTTCTAGAGAGATTGTACTTATCAACCACTTTTTTAAAAAATTTTTTATTCTAATAAGAGGAAAACATTCAAGTACGCAGATAAAATTTCTAAAAATTTAAAGAAATTGAATTATGTAGTATATAAATACAAAATGTGGAACTAATAATTATAGAGAAAAATACAGACAAATTATTCTATTTTTATTAAATGGAAAACTCAGTCCCAACATATTTAATCAAATATTTCTTTTCCTTTTATTTAAATTTTATTTACTTTGGAAATTATTCATTGTAGTTTTTTTTAAAATTTATTTTAATTACTTAAGAGAATTTCAATGAAAAAATGTTTATCTTTGCGTATTGCATATTTTATGAAAAAAACAACGTTCGCGATGATATTTAAGAAAATATTTCCCTCTTTTACTTGCCCTAATCTATAGTCGAGAAAAGACTGAACAACAACAAAAAATAGCTTAAAAGTTATATCTAAATTAAATTCTATTTAATCTGTAAAGCAGAGAAATTTCGAAGATTCCTTGTTCTTCACCCCTCCCCCCTTCTAAATAAGATTTTTTAAAAACAATTTGCTTGAAACACAGAATGAATACATATATATCAATTTTTTTCTTTATTACTGAGCCAAGATATTTGTTCTGAATGCATCATATATTTTCTCCCTTGTATGAGTAATGATTAATTTACACTAGTACCTCCAACTGAGAAGTTATTCTAGCCTATTAAAAATGAAACAGAACACATACGCACATAAAACCAGAGTTCTTATTCATTAGAATATTCCAATTTGCTCAGAAAACAATGTCAGTTTCTATTTTCATCCTCTTCATAAATTCTTAAGATGTCATAAGATAAGAGGAAAAAATGCTTAATTATTCAAACAGAGAAATTAATAACTTGAAGAAGAATCACAAACAGAAAATGATCTAGAACTGGAAGAAGCGGTTATAATTGCAATGCAAAAGATTTTCAAAATAAACCCTTCTACGAGGCATTTGTTTATAAAAGAAGTTTCTGTATTAATTACGAAAGTCACTCCCTCCCCTTTTCCCCACTTCCAGCCCCTGTAGGACGAGATTTATTTTCAATTACTGATGCAATACATTTCTACTTGTACAAGTGCTATAACAAGTGATCTCGTTACAGAAAGGCGAGAAAACATCGCAGCTTTGTTAATGATATAGAAAAATAAAAAAAAATATATAAAAAAAACGAAAAAGTAAGATATATCCTCATCGTGCTTTTTCTCCGTCGTAACGAGAAGAAAGAAAAAGTATCAAAAAGAATTCAATAAAAGGATTGTTTTGATTGCATTTTTTGTTGCTCCTTTTAAAATAAAATGGTGATTTTCCAAGAAAATTAATGAATGCGAGTTATACAAAAGAAATGCTTTTTGATACAATTGCGCAAAATATGTAAAATAAAAACGAAGTGTTTATTTAATCTTTCTCTGCGAACCATTGCTATATTTTAGAAAGCCTTTCTTATCCGAGTTTACTTTTGATAAGAAGGATTTTTTTGTTGGGAATTTAAATAATGGTAAATGTGAGAATAACAGCAAACATTGCTTTGTTATTCTACTCTAATGGATAAAAAGTATTATTGTAACAAAAACACACTGTAAAAAGTGAAAGAAATTAAGGGAAAAATATTTTCAAAAAAGCTTCAGAAAGTATTTTTATTAAATTAATTTGATCAAAACTTTTCGTATAACAAATGATGTACATAGCTAGGATATATATATATATAAACCCAACTGATTTTAATCTGAAATCGATTCGAAATGGTACTTTGCTCTTCTTTCTTCTCCATTAAAATAATTTTTCGAAAGCTTTGATTGCATTCCATATAAATCTGAAGATGAATATTTTTGAATAGCATGTATATTTTGAAAATCTAATGTCTTTTGAATTAGCAAATCTAAAAACAGCTTTAAGATAAAAGTAATTTACACTTTTTTATGTCAAAATCCAATTAATGTAGTTAATTTTAACTAATTAGTTTTGGTTCTATTCAGTGGAAAAGACAAATTTATAAACATATTGAAACATTTTCTAATGATATTCAAGATAATTATGAATTAAAAATAATTAAATTCTGTAGTTTATCATAATTGAATAGCTTTCAAAATTCAAGTACCCAGCAGAACATTCTGCTTAAATTTTTAACACGTTTACATAAAAAAAAACACTTAAATAATAATTTTAAATTCGAAATTAAAAGGATCTAATATTAGAATTATAATTAATAACTATAACATATGAAATATTATGTATTTATGTAATATATTTTGATACTTTTGAAAGAAAAGAATAGTATATATATACTGTCGAGCCAAAACATTATGAACACCTCCAGATTTTTCAATGAACTCGTCTGGATGACGTGGAAGCCACGTGATTGAGAGAGATTAGTATTTAAGTGCTGCTGGAAAGGTAAACTACCATTCTTGCACTTTTCCGACCAACAAGAAGCTTCCCTCTACGTTTCAGTGTTCCGGAACTTAAGATTACCTTTAACTAACCTCTTGACCAGAAAATTTAGTGTACCATCAGTGTTTTTCACAGATTTTAACATATTATTTTCTGTACTTTTTGTGTTTCAATTCTTATTTTAAATGTATTTTTCAAGTATATATCTTTTATACTTTCATGTAAAAGGAATTTTATTTATCAATGGGCAAATATATTATCATCACAGTCAATAAAACATGCGAGGAATAGAGATTAAAGCACAACAGGACTAGGTGCTCTAATCATTCTCCAGAGTGATTCTTGTACTTACTTAGTGAGGGAAAAGGTGGCTGTGTTCTAAGAGGACAGATTATAATGGACTGAGAACTCGAAATGACTGTATTCGAAACAGCATAATGTTTCGTGTTCTGCTGTTTTCAGAATTCGCGCAACGTAGATAAATGCCGGTTAGACCAGAATTAGACATCTAGATGTTGGACGTCTACACATCATCAAAGAAAAAGGATGATGAAAATTCCCTCAGTAAAGCAAAAATATACGCCAGATAGTGGGTTAGTTGACAGCCCAATACAATGCAGATCCAAATGCAAGTGTTTCGGAACACACCACTCTGCGGACACTTGTTGGATATGGGACTGTATAGCAGATTCTCCACTAGTAGGCCTCTGTTGACCAAGCGTCATTGCCAACTAAGATTAGAGTGGGCTCAGAAACATAGAGACTTGACCATAAATGAGTGGTAGAGAATTTCCTTATTGATGAATCCCGATTTCTCATTAATCCCTCCGATGGTTGTGTCAGGGTGCGCTGTCTTTCACAATTGAACAGTTGCTCCCTCCATGTACACAGATTGGTGATGATGGTATTCATCACCACTTCAGAGAACTTTCTCATTTGTGACTCTGGAATCCTTAGTTCTGACAGAAGATACCATTAAATTTGTAAACTATAGTTGCAGATTATTGCCCTCTTATATGGCTTCTGTTTTCATAACTGGAAATCGTACTTTCCAGCAGGACAACGTCCCATGTCAAAAGGTTGGAATTGTGTTAGAAGGATTCTAGGAGAAAAAGCATGAACTAGATAATATCCCGGCCACTTTACTCGTGGATCTCAATTTGATAGCTTACATCTGGGTTTTCATAAAAAATTCAGCTTAGAGATCAATTATCTTCTTGTCGGAACATTTCGACTTTAATTGACCACTGCTTAGACAATTGGTACAACTTGTCTCTCCGTTCATCTTCCAAGAACTTGTATCCATGACAATGCAAGTTGCCACTATTTTGCAGGCAGAAAGTGGTGTAACGTGTTATTCAGTAGGTGCTCGTAATGTTTTGGCTCTTTGGCGTATGTATGAGAAAAAACCTACTCCAATGAATTCTTCTTAAAACTGGAGGGAAGGATTAAAGGCAAAGTTAATTAAATTATAACTTAACAAATTTCCATATAGTTCTTATTGTCCCAACGTTTTTATTCGGGTTTAAATCTAAGTTGCTCTTATATTTTCTTCATTCAAAAAATAAACTAAAAGGTAATGATTTAGCAACTACTGAAATAAATATACAATCCATATACAATACACAACCAGGGAAAGCTAGCGTAGGTTTGCAATACTGGCAGTTTGTTGAAATCTGCATTCCAGTGTTTCTCAAACTTTCAATATTTGAGACCCAATTTTCAATCATAATTTTCATCCACCTCCCTCCATACAATAACAATGTATTCAATTCAATAATATGCTTTGACCTTAAGCTATAATCCAACTTTAATTATAAACGGTACAAATTAACAATATAAGTATTATGTTTTGTAATAATATTATATATGGCCAGCCCATGGAGTCAATGGTAATTATTAAACTTGTTCTTAACTTAGTATTGGCAAAATAATTATGTAATACATTGTACAATACTGATACATTTATAAGTGTATTATACCAGTGTAATGAGTATTTTATTTTTAACTGTGCCAGAATGTATTTTTTGCTTCTTTTCAATAAAATAAGAATTTTTTTATGATTGTTGGTTTTCGACATTTCAATATTCTCACGCCCCCCATCTAGGGTCAAAAGGCCCCCTAAGGGGACGCGCCCCACAGTTTTAGAACCACTGCTGTATTCTTGAATAAATAAAACACAATATTTCAAACTACAGTAATAATCAAAAAATTATAAGTAATAAATAAAACACTATAATATTTTATATACCACAGAAAAAATACAACAAATATACATGCAGAAAATACACATAGAACTTATACAGTAATAACAAAAATTATAATGTAACTATAATATAGAATCAAAAAATAAACTATATATACCTCACACTTTTATGCTCGAATATATTAAAATTTGAAGTCAGGTTCTTATGTTGACCGATAAAAAGATTTTACATAAATATTTGTTTTGATTCTACTTAAATACCAAAAAAAAAAAAAAAAGGTGAGTGAATAAATTAACGGTTTGAAGAGTCTACATTATTTGAATAAAATAAGATTTTCTTATAAAGTTTTTCTTAATAAAATGGTAATTAAAATTTTGAAGCAGAAACTTTTCAAACATGCAGATTTGTATTTAAGCTGTTCGGAAGCAAAAGCACTTGAGCGACCTCAAGAGGAAATGTATAAAATATATGAAGATAAAAAAAAAAGTTTCCAAAATATTGTCATTTGGGAAGATGTGTTTGCAATTTGATTTTAGTTAAAAGGATAAAAATCACTGTTTAATATCTTTATTATGAAGTGCTAATAAATGTCAATAAGGTGTTAAGAAAGTAAAGAATAAAAATGTAATTTAAAATTAATTTTTCTAAAAACAAATCAATATTAAGAATTTTATATGTATTAGAGTAGGATTCTGTGTGGGAGAAATACCTTTATAAGCTCAAAAAAAAATCTTTTTATAGAACAAAATGTGTGAGCGATTTCAAATTTTCATATAGATATTTTTAATTTTTAACAATATTTTAATAGTCATAAAGAATAACTCTTTTTCTACGACAAATAATGACTCTCTTCTCTACTATTAGTTTTCTCATTCCCTATATATATATATAAATTTTGTTCAAATTTTCAATTGTTAATAAAATACTTTCTATTCATTCAATCAAGTTCAAATAAATTTTTTAAACTTTTAGTGGATGACACTTGTTGTATAAATACAGTTTTTTCAAATATTGATTCATTAATTGCCTGTTTTTGACACCAACTTAGATTCATCTCCATTGTTTTAACAATGCAAATGTTAAAACAATGATAAAAGTTGGCGTCGAAAACTGGTTTTTCAGACAAACTAGCCAAACCGGGTGTGCATTGTTAAAGCAGACAAACATGCTCCTTTTTCCATTCTTATTATTAGTTCACTCTCTCCCTATATATATACATACACACACATACACACACACATATATATATATATAGGGAGAGAGTTATCATATTCAACCCCACTTTTATATAAATTTTTTTTATGTATAATCTGTCCTAAGTCAGCAAAGTTGATAATACTGTAGCATCCATTCTTTAATATTTTTATATTTAACTACTACTTAAAATTTCATATATCCTTTTAAATTCTGTTGTCTGGTTATCTCGCGATTTCAATTCTTTTCGGTTTTAATCATGTTTATTCATCTTACTCTTGTAGAGAAATTTTGATTATATATATATCTTGTTCAAATTTTCAATCTTTAATAAAATACTTCCTATTCATCCATTCAGTGTAGGAAGTGACATTAAAAAACTACTTGCTAATCCATTTAATCAAAGAGAGTGAGTTTTTTTAACGTCGCACAACAAACAAAACAATTACTAACTATAATGCCACACATAATATTACTACTTACGAAACTTAATAAATACTGAATTCAAGCTGCATGTAATTGAATATAGTTTAATTTTTTAGCGTTTGTGTAATTTTTCTTTATCTCACTCTCCAACAGAATTTTTTTTTAATGTTTTTATAATACCATTTACAATTTCTGTGCCTTGGCACAAGTATACATCATGCAAAAAACCTTGTGTCAATTTTGAATATTATACTTTTTTATTATATGTAAGTTACATAATTTTCTTTTTTCTTAACAAGTGATCACAGTAAATCATTTTGAAAAATTTATTCGAAATGCTTTTAAAAGTGCTTCACTTTTTAGGATTTATTTATTTTTGGGAACAAGATGAAAAGTAACACTTTCAGTAAATTTTAATTTTATCATTTAAGCATTAATGGGACACAATACGGTTCAATTGAGAAAAATCGTTCAAAAAATCAAATCTAATTTTTTAGCCTCAATTATTATTTATATACTTTTCTATAACCTCACAAAATTTGAAAGCCCTAAACTTAAATTATAACAGTTTTTACGTTCGTTTTTATTTACATCCATGGCCAATCAAAACTTTAAACTGACTTATCTCAAAAAGATAAAGTAACTAGTTTGTCTTCATTTAAAATGCTAAGGCTTTATTTCTATTGCTTTGAATTTTTTTTAACATATTGCTAATACTACATGCAACAAAAATTGGTATGCATTTTTGAATCAAAGCAATACTTATTTCTTTAAAAAATAATTGAACTCAGAATGTATGCATTTTTAAGGAGTTTTCAATAAGCATTCATAAAAAAAAGTATTGTACGAATACCAATCATGTTATCGCAAAACCCATACCAACTTTTGTTCTATATAGTTTGACTTATTTGTAAATCAAATTTCATGTATTTGAGTAAATTTTTGTAGGAGGAGTTAATAGCATTTTAAAATCACTTCACAAATTTTATGTTTTTTTTTTCTTAAAAAATGAAATGTCCAGCTTTTTACAAAATTTTGAGCACAAAATCTGTAATACATAAGTATACACACATTGGAGAAAACCGGAAAATTTTTGAAAATCCTTAAGATAAAATTTTTTGCGTAAATCTACCATGTTTTATTAAATTTTTTTAAAATTATATTTTTATGTTTATGAAAAATTTTAATTTTCCCAATTAAGGAAAAAATATATAAAAAAATAGACCGAAATAAAATCGCGCACTGATCAATTATCCAGTTCTATACTTAATTGTAAAAACATTTTTTTTTTGCCTTTTTTTGTTACTCACACTACAGCCAGCTGGGACATCGTATTATTATTTTTTTTTCTTCTTGTTTAAAGAAATTCTAATGAAGATATACCGCAACCAAATAAAATTGGTCACTAACGTGTAGTCACCGCTGTCGTCAAATTTCTCGTTTCGCTTCGTCCAACCTAACCTTCAACCATAACATTTTTTATTGTCCTTTTTTTCCTCTATTGTAATTAGAGGCTCTGTTTTATTTTTTATATGCTTTACTGTAAAAAAATGAAGTTTGCAGAAGAAAATCGCATTATCGGGAAACTTTTTCACGACAGATGTTATCCATGTGCAGTTTCACTTTATTTTCCTCTTTTTTTTTTTTTGCCTTTTCTCCTCTACCATTTCTTCAATTTTTCTCTGATTCTCTTTTTTCATCCATTAATCCTAATGTTTACTTTCTTATTATAGAATGTACCTTTTCTCTTTGTCCTTGATGATGTCCAAGCCAATCAGCTGATTAAAACTCTATAGTAGAATAAGGGACAAACACGCGGCTTCGATGAAGCGATGTTATGTATGCTTAAAAAACTTATCTCATTTAAATAGCGGGTTCATTAAATGCCATGATACTTTGCTTGCTTTTTCCCTCTCATGATTTTTTCCCCATTCGCTTAAGTTATGTGAAGGTAAATGTTGATTTTAAATTGTTAGATTATAAGCACACACATTATTTTTATACGGTGAAATCCATAAAAGTATGTATACTTTTAATCACGAGGTTAAACAAATTTTGTTAAAATTTCGTCATAAGGATATTGAGCTAATAAATTTTGACAGTTTTTGAAGAATGACAAAAAGAATGGCCATGTGAATGTTAGCAAAAACATTAAACTATTGTTAAAGTTTTAATATTGTAAATCAAGGATTGGCAATCTTTTAGCTTTAGCGTGCCAAACCAATTTACCAATTTAATTCAGGGTGCTAAACAGTAGGGCATTTTTGAAATAATTCAATTCCCGCGATAGGATAGTGATGAATAATATAGACATATATGTTTACAGTTTTATTATACATTAATATTTCACCGTTTAAAGGTATTTCTTAACATAAAAATAAACTGCATAAAATATATGTATTTCTTTAACCAAATCAAAACAATTAAAATAGCACATATATTATGTGTTCTTAAACATATTTGTTAAAGTAAGAAACATACAATATAAAATATAAGTATTTCCCTTCACTTTAGTTAAATAAAAAGATAAATAAAAATGTTAATGGGAACCTAGCATCGCTCTACTTTCATGTCGCAAAATCAGGTGTATTATGTGTGATTTTCAAATTGACATGATTCTGAGAATTCATTTGATAAACAGTTTTTGTTTTGTTTTTTGGAATCGAAATATTTTTTTATATGAGGAAAGAATTTTTAATAAGATATATAGAACCAGAAGCAGAAAGCAGAGTATATGCAATTTGTTCTCTTCAAACAATTAAATTTCCCTAGCAGTGACATTTAATAATTTACAAAATAGCTCTGTAAATTTATCTTTAGGATTATTTTTCAGATTTTTTCGAAATTCCTTAAACGCCCATAATTCTGAAAAAGTTTGTCAAGAAGGCCCATTAATAATTTATCAACTTCCAACCATTCAAAAATTGACAAATTTGTAGAGTTGTGCTGGGTGCCACTGAGAATTGTACCGGGTGCCACAGGTTGCCAAACTCCTGTTATAAATTATTAAAAATAGATGTAAATGAATATTTTTCTTTAGTTTGGTAAATATTCTACTGAAACATCCTTTACACTTGGTTTTATTTTTAACATAAACATAAACAAAACGTTTTGTTTTCTGTGTAATGATACTTTTTATTACATTGCGATCTATATGCGTATATTTTTTAATATCAAAAGACTTTTAATTAGAGTAAAATAAATGTAAAAGTATTAAAAAATCTATGCTATAATCTATCGATGCTAATCAATTATTTTAGTGGTGCGCGCAGGAATTTATCAAGGGGAAGGGGGAGTTTAAGGGGTGAAAATCCACCATTCTCGTATCATACTTAACACGTTATCAAACTTATTTCTTTGATTTTATCGGTTGTCGGGAACAAAAAACATTAAAAAAATAAATTATTGAATAAATAATTAGCATTAAGTAATAAAATGAATTATTATTAATTATTTTATGTACTATATACTTAGGATTATAATCAAACGAAAAACAAATCAAGGACGAAAGGAGACCCTCACTCCCATCCCTCCCCCTGTGTGCTCCATTAAATTACCTAAAATTTAAAAATTATTTACTATTTTAACCACATAATGCTTTTCTTTAGTCAAAAACCTCGAAGAACTGCATGCAATTTTTGGTAACATTATTTTGAATACTTTTTATCCACGCACACAATTATTATTATTTTTTTGCGAAAAAAATAACAATCCAACGCCATTTATTGTGTCACAGAGGTCAATCAGAGATAGTAGAAAGGTTCACATGATCGCATATCACCTACATGAGATTCATGATCAGGTTGAGATCAGAGAATTTAATGTACATGGTCGACAGGTGGTTTTGATTCCTAAATCCACTAAAAATCTTCTATATAGAGTATATTATGCACGATATCAATATATAAACCATGTCATTAAAAGTATACAGTAAAGTTTATTATATTGACCACTCAAACATCAATTTGATTTACAGTAGTAAAAGTAATACAACAGAACCTTCAGCATATTGATTGAGTTACATTTAGAATTTTTAAACGCATAATCTATGCAATTTAATTCTGAAAGTCCACAAAAAAGTAAGCAATGAAGGCATAAAGAGTCTAGGCCTAATTTTACGCGTTATCAACTCTCTCTGCAGAAACGTAATTCAATTCCATTTTGAAGTTGACGCATCACTGCGTTCTTCATTGTTCCGCAAAACTGGACTCGATTCACTTCCAGAGTAAAAGTCTCGATGATTATTTTTTTATTGTTTCTTCTTTCGCAAATTTGCGTATTTTTTTCCCACCTGCGCTGGATAAAAAATGAATTAAAATGTACTTCAAAGAAACAGAACGCATCTCTGCGAGAAAGTTTAAAAGGCAATCAACCGACAGATGGAATTGAGAAGAAGGGGAAAAAAGTATCATATTTTATTTGGTTTTAATTACTTTAAAGTGCTTCTGAATTTCGAATGATAACTCTACTATGCTTAATTCAAATAAAAATTGAGTGAATTAAGAGTATCATTCATTCACGCATGAATGAATAAGGATGTGGATAAGAAAAAAAAATTGTCGTATACGTAGTTAGATTAGAAATTCAACATAAAACGATGTTGATTGACTGTAAATGATGTATTTATAATTTGAATGAACTAATGATCCTCTAAATTCCTTTAACGAGAATAAAACGTGACTAAAATGTTTTATGAAACTTTTAAGAGAAATTAATGATGTTTAGCATGTGTATTTTTTAGATGAGTACCGTGATAAAATGTCATTAGCAAAATAAAAATTTATATGGGATATGAGAAATTACCGTGTATGAAACATTTAATCAAATTTAGGTTTAGTATTGATTAGCACGCATTGTTGATACCCAATCTAATGATCCTTTGTAAAAAATCTCATCGAAAATAATTAAATGCTTTGTAAAAGTAAGAAAAAAAATTAAGAATTTTCTACATTTTCGTCTTACATATTAACGGTATGGTACGTTTTAGTTCTAAGTGATACAAAATAAATGTATATTACAACATGTATGAGTAATAATATTTAAAACTATGCACAAACGTTTTATATTTATCAGTAATTTATAAATATAAATACATAAAACGCTCCTTTAAAAATCAGAGGTATTGAATTATCAGATGAGTCAAATCATCTCATAAAAATTAAAGTGTTAATCACAATTAAATAAATTTGAAAAAGTTTTCAAACATAAAAGGAAACAATCCTTGAAATACATTTAAAAAAAAACGTAAAATGATCTGAAAAGTACAGGTATATTTAAGGTTTATCTCTTGTCTGAAAAATGGAATCAGTAAAATGTCAAAATTAGTACTTTCACCCAACAGATGGCGATGCCTTAGACGTCATGAGGAGCTTGACTGTCAATAGACACTCAAACTACGAGCTGGACAGGATCCTCTTTTTTTCGCCAGTGGATTCTCCGCCACGGAACATCAATGTTAAAATCTTGAGATGTCAAAGATGCAGCAAAGCTCTTAATCCCTTTAATCTAACCTTAACTTTAAAAATTGAACTGCTTTGTTCCCCTTTATGCTTCATTAAATATTTTTAAAAGACACATATTGTTTGTCATGTATATTTTAAAGGATATTTTAAACTAATAAGTATATGTCTAAGCTGAAAATTCAGCAAAATTATTGGATGAAATTTCAATGCAGAATTTTAATAGATTTTCATTCAGATAAAAAAAAAAAAGTGGATTTTTTAAGAATTTATGAGCCTGTGTGTAAATGAAAACTGAAAAATAAAGTTGAGTATTAGTTTTATATTTGATCTTAACAAAGTATTTTTGTACCTTCTTATTTAAAACTAATTTTGAATAAATTCCTAGCATATAAAACCTATTTTATGCCATAAAAGTATGCTATTTAATATTTAATTATTTAGTTAGGACACACAATGATCACGGGCATAACATTCAGAACCTCTTTAATTTAAGCCAGATAGCATAATACCAAGAAAAATAAAAAAAAACAATAGAAAATAAAAGAAATGTATATCTATTGTCATTTTTAGTTTAATTAAAAGGTTTTTGGTTCTATATCATCATATTACAGCTGTGCGAAGAATTCTTGGCCCATGTCCATGTTCTGACCCAATAAAAGAAAGAAAAAATGTTCAACGGAAGGAATTTTTAAACAATGCAATGTGGTTTCCTTGTTGGATATATCTTTTGTTGATACGATATAAAATATTAAATAAACTATAATATTTCATAATTATTTATTGCATTAAAATTTTAAAAAAATAATGATGAATGGGATGAGCATTACTTGATAAGGTTATACCGCATTTTCCGTGTATAAGCGATGAAATCTTGGATTTTTTTTTCTTTAAATGAAAGCAAGGTGGTCGACTTTTATATGCACGAATCTAACAATCACAGAAAAAATGTAGTTTAAGGAAGTAATTGTATAAAAAAAAGGAACTCATTGAGGTGTTTGATTGCATATGACGACAATCATGCAGCGAGGTTTTCCTCTGGACATGAAACAAAGTTCCACAAAATTCTTGGATTTTTCTTCCTAATAATTTTTAAAAAAATTGCGCTAACTATGAGTAAGGTAATGTACACGGTAATAAGTGAATGAAAAGAAAATGCGTTAGCTTCAGACACGGTTATCAGAAATAAAACTGCAGTTGTTGGAGTTTTTATACAGCAGTTTGATTGGAAAATAATCCACCGGTTTTACCCAATTGGCAACATTTTCATCCTGAAGACAACATGTTTTAAAAGTACAGGAAATTCCTTTTTTTTAAAATTCCTACTATTATATAGCTCTTCTCTCTATATGTTTATTTATGTATACATTTATCTTGTACAAATTTTCAATCGTTAATAAAATACTTTCTATTCATCTAAGCAAGTTCAAATAAATTTTTTAAACTTGTAGTGGATGGCACTTGATGTTAATAGAGTTTTTTTTTAAATATTCATTCATTAATTACCGATTAATTAATTAAAGTTAATTACTGGTTTTCCATGCCAACGTAGATTCGGTTCCATTTTTGTAACAATGTAACTGTTAAAATATTGACAAAAATTGGCGTCGAAAACCGGTTTTTCAGCCAAACTAGCCAAACCGGGTGTGCATTGGTACAACAATGAAGACAAACATGCTATTTTTCAATTCCTATATTAAGTTCACTCTACCCCTATTTTTACATATATATATATATATATAAGCATTTTATTAACGACTGAAAATTTGAACTATATATATACATCAAATTTTCAATCGTTAATAAAACACTTTTTATCCATCCATTCAAATTAGAAACTGATATATATATATCCAATTAGGTTTATAAACGGATTTCGAATTTTTCAAGGATCGGCAGATATTTCAAAAATAAAAGGTTAATTTTTAAACAGATTATTTTAGAATTAAAATCACTTAGCGTATTCATTCTTGCATGTCATTTCTCACAAAAAATTAACAAAAATATTTGCAAAATAAAATTGCACTGAGAAATCGTGACTGAAATCTCATACATTAATTTCAGATTACTTGACCGTAATTACGTTTGTAGGACTTGAAACATTTTTCTTTACCGATAATTGTGAAACCTCTTTCTGATTTCCGCCCTTCTATACTTCTGCTGTGGGAGGCGTGCCGGGTTATACCCACTTTGTTAGCAGCCCCCAGAGAAAATGATATATAGCTGACTCATTCCTACAGGTCTGGTTTTATTTTCATATGACATCAATTAGATACCCTTTCAGTGATCAGCACATCTTTTTTCCCTACTCCTACTCGTCATACTTTCCCCATACCCCTAACGGCATTGATAGAGAACTGATATGGGAATGCTCTTATCTTAACAAAAAGATTCACCTTTTTTCCCTCTCCATCCCTACACGTTCCTCTTAGACCACGAGTCTTCTAATCTATGCCAGGGGTTTTTCGTCCTGCTTGCTATTAATGAGGCAGTGACGTTCGTACAAGAGAAGGATCTTTGGATATGAATCAGAATCGGAAATACACCCCTATTTCTGCAGGATAATGCAGAATAATTTTTCTTCCTTCTTGTTCCTATCCTTCAATTATTTGTTATTTTGCATTTATTAATATTCATTTCCTGGTTTTTGAATAAGGGATAATATATTCCCCCCCCCCTAAACTACTCTAAGGAAGATAGATTGGGGCATGGCTTTTCCCGTAATTATTCAAAGGTTTATGCCAATGGGAAATTTTTCTAGGCCAAGAGTTATTCTTTTTGATATTCCATTATGTTTATTGATGTTTTTTTTTCTTTCTTTTTAGAAATGTATATTTAATGAAATGTTGAAAAGTAAGGTTGAGAGAGATCAATTTGTTTTTAAAATGTATCCATAAGAGCTAACTTCAAGCAAAATTTAAATATTAACGTGAATTAAACATTTCTAAAAGCATATGTTTGATCATAGATGAAACAACTCTATCTGAAAAAACATTATTAATAATATGAATTTTAAAAATGCGTAATCGAATGTATGTGCACTAAACAAATTTCACATATAATCTAAAATACTAATTTTTTTAACATACTGAAACTAAGTTACAATGGAATGTTTATGTAACATTCATTTACTTTTACGAATAAGCATGAAATATGGCAGGCATGTTCCTTTTAATGAGTAGAGATTCGCTAAGTATGGGTTTGTGTGTGTGGGCAGAAATCGTTTTTCAAGGGGAGAGGGTGGGGGACATTATGAACAAACATTTCCATTTTGGGGATACTAAACTTACAGGCTAGAAATTTTGCAAGCATGTTTTTTTCGCTGAGAAATGATCTCCTATGAACGATTTTACGGGGAAATCGATTCACAAGGAAGGTTGCTTGGTTAATGAGGTTATAGATTTAGGGTTATTGATTTTAAAAAAAATCTCTTTCGAACAATTAGACGTACACACTAAATATTTTTCAAGCAGTTTTCTTTTGTTGAGCGCAAGAGCCGTTAAGAACGGATCCAGCGAAAATCGATTCCGACGGAGAGGGTATGGGGGCGTAAAAGATAAATATACTTTCGCCTTAGAAATTCAAGTTCAGTGAACAGGCATGGGCAATAACAATGTGTTTCTGTACTATCAAAAGCTCAGTGCTCGGGTTTAGATATCAACTACTTAAAAACAATAAATAGCAATACAAAATCATGAAATACCCATGAAGCGGGGTGTAATTTTAAGTACGAATATAATAGATTAGAATGTAGATAAACCTCAAGTGAATCTGTTTTATTAATAATGTATGATACGTAAAGGTTTAAAATGATTTTAAAACTTAAGGTATCCGTCAACCCTAAAGTTGTGAATTTTGCCAAATATTAACATTTTTATGATTGTATTTTATAAATCGCCTTATTAGCTTTATAAAAATACCAAGTTCATTGTTTTCCATTCACAAGAACAACACTGCAAGTGTTTTAGTAAAAGCAGACGAAATTATTTTAAGCAAGTTGTCATACTTTATAACGCTTTTTACTAGAAATGTGTATTTTTGAAAAGGCTCAAACTAGGTCAGCGATTGTTCAAAAAGTTTTGAAAATAATTAACTGAAATTTTTGTGTATGTTCTGTAGAATAGTAGAAGTGTTTTAAACTTCAGATTTATCAATCTCTGTTTTATTACAAAATTTACAGACCTGTATGCTAATATAATCACTGTTATTTTGAGCAATTTCATATAATAACTAAGATAAGGGGCTCTAGTTTTTTGTAAAACTTTAAATATCTCTTATCCTGAAAGTCCTTTCAAAAATGAATAACATAGCAACACATCAGAATTGAACAATTGAAGATTTGTTTATAAACTTTCGCTACAGAATGGGCCACGATTATAATATTTTTTTGTTAATTTTTACCAATTTTTTCCAATTTTAGTAACAATAATTTCTTTTCAGCTTCTTAATTTAACATATTTTTCTTCAAGTGTACTAAAGAAATCTAAGGACCACAAAAAATCCCCATACCTCTATTTTTTTTAAAAAAAAGTTGTCGAAGTATTCGGATACCTTAATTTTAAAGTAATCTGATTAGTAAGAGAAGTAATTATTAGTTGAGAGTTTGTATAATATTATTATAGAATGGGTTTGAGAGATTCATACTTAAGTATTAATGTAAAAAGTGAAAATCCCGAAAGGCCTCTGTTGAAAATCAAGGCTCCTTCGTAAGGGAAATTTCGAGGAGACTTTTTTTATTAAATATATATTAATTCTTGTTATTTTCCTCAAAAATTGTTTTTCTTTTGTTTATATAAAATAAATAGACTGTATAAATTCGCTCTTTACACTTTTCATTGAAATAAATTTTAACACAATAAACAATTAAACAAATATAAATAATAGGAATATATCGTGCAACAACATAATTCTCCTAAATACTCATTGTATTTCCAAAAATAACGGTTTTCATTAAATTTTTTATGTACTAATAATGTTCAGGGAAATTATGCTATTATATTGAGTATTTTATATAATCCATTGCTCTTAAAATCTATATAAATAGAGTAAAGCTAATTTGTGAAGGCAAAGGACATATTCCAATGATACTTTATATTGACTGAATAAAATTATTATTTTGTTCGAAAAGCTTTTGTTCCCACAAAAATTAATTAATCGCTTAATAATATATTCTTATATTAAAAATTGTATTTAAACTATATTATATTTGTTCGTCATTCCATACTTAATTAAAATTTTCGAAAAACTTCATCCTTAACGAAGTCTTAATTAACACTGATAAAACTTTGTAAAATAATTTGAAGATAAGAAATGAAGTATGCATTCAACATGCAAGTTCTTAGAAAACTTTAACTTTTCAGAAAGATACTCAGTAGTTAAATCAGTGTCTTTTCATTTGATACGATATATTATTACAGTAGCATTTCGTGTATTTATGAGCTGAAGAAATGATAAAACTACTAGATTCATGTAGAAAAGTATTTCTCAACGACGGCAAGAGGTAGAAAATGGTTTGAATCCTTGCCAGCCAACCTTTATACGAGTTTCAAAGACCTATCGCATGAAAGTGATAAAAATAGTAAATGTTGCTGGACACGAAGACCCCGACTACAAATATAATTTCTTCGTGTTAAATATATATAAGGGAACACACACTAAGGTTTTTGGCAGTCTTTCAATATTCTTTTCTTTATAGATACATGCTTCATAACTATGGTATAAAATATTTTATATTCCACATTTCTCGCTTGCTGCCCTTCGATTTAAAAATAAATTCTAAAGATAGGGACTCGATCAGAAATTTAATTCCTTAGAAGAATGTTATCATTTTTCTGTTTAACTTCTTTGAAAAAAGTTCTTATGTAGGGATTGAATTTGTTTTATAATGACAGTGTTTAAAAATGAAATATATGAACTATGTATTGTGTAAAAAAACATTGCTTAATTTAAATCTATGCAATATTTAGTGTTCCTCCCCTCAATATTATAAGAAATTCTTTTAGAGTAAGGAATATAGTATAGTTATTTGTCATTTAAATACAAATTTTATCACGTTTTTTAAATCCCTCTCATTATATTTATGTATATATAATCAATAACACTATACCAAATAGCTATTAATTTAACATAGGTAAATAAAAAGTAAGATAATAGGCATATAGTAGAAGATAAAGTGAAATAGCCACGTGTGTGTGTATGATAAATTAATTATTGTATACCGAATTGAATCCCAAGCAATATGTATTAGAGTATAAATATCAAGCAAAGTAAAATAGCAAATTCTTTGAACTAAAATTGCAAGCTTACGCATAGTTTCCATACAATATATAGTTAAGAAACCATTATATATCGGGTGATTCGAAATGAATGTAGCGATTATGAACAACAGATATTTTTATGGAAAAATTATCGATAAGAATTACGCAGAATGTAAAAAAGAAGCTAAAAGTTTTGTTTGCATACTTAATAAATGTTCTTTGAGATACCTCTTCGTAACGGACATCTAAGTGATAGTCTATTTTACGCCATACATTCTGAAGCCTATGTGGAATCACCAACGCATAAGCATTAAAAAGCGTATCTTGAGCTGTGCAATTTCTTTTGACAAAGGAAGCAAGCACATATACAATGTTTTTCATAAAACCCTATAGAAATAAATCGCAGAATGTTGTCTAGAGATCTAAGTGGCCAAGAGCAAAACACACCGACAGCATCTCCAGTTTAATCAATTGAGCGCTATGGAAGATGTTAGTTTAAAAATATGTAAATATCCACACTCCAGTTTCGGGGTACCTTTTGTTGCAGAAAATTGTAATCTGTGGATTCCGCATCTAGATTCGGCATCAGTCAATCCTTTTTCAGTGACACTAGTGTTCAAACTCATGATACACCAGCTACGAGATAGTGACCATGACCCTTAGGTTACTACGGCCACTGAAGAATCTTAGAGGGATTTGTTGACATTAAATGTCTCTTCCTAGATCATCATCCCATAAGTCATCTTGGTGACTAAAGTTTGGAAACATCAGTGACCCCACCAATGATGACCCCCTTCTTCCAAATAAGAGTCAACAAATGCAGCTCTGTGTGGTTAGGCATTATCGTCCATAAAAATTAAATGGTCTCCCACTGCTTTTAGAAGCTGTCACGTGTAAGATTTGAGAATCTAATTCTTATACTTTTCAACTGTAAATCTCTGCCTTTTTTTCTTGTAGAAAAATGACCATTTTCACTTATGAATAGACACTAGACACATAAATTGAAATCATTTCCTAAATCACAATGGATGACACCACTTTTAAAATTAATTATGGTAGGTAATTTATTGCAAAAACTGTTTTTGTAACCTTAATTTTGGACACCATTGTATATGCATAAAAATGTAAATGGGATATTATATTATTCTTTCAATAATTAAGAATTATTCTTTCATTAATGATTTACCGTTAAGAATTATGTTAGCACTTCCAAATCTAGAAACGGATTTTTTTTTTAAATTTTCTGTAAAATATTGATTCGAAGATAATAAATTACTGACACATATGATAATAAAACATTTACTCAAACATTAAAAAAATTTATCATTATTTTGTGTGCATAATTTATTACTTGAAATCTAATTATAATTAGGTTTTTCACCATCTAGCATCTTAATAATAACAACATCGTGTAAAATTAATTTAAATATTAAATTAAATTAAATTACTTAGAATATTAATTAAATACTAATTACTTAGAATTTTTAAGAAACCATTATTACTAATAACAGCTTTTTTTTTTTATAAGTTCCTTTTCCATCTTTTAAAACTAATAGAAAATGTATCCAATTATATTAAATCTTGTGTTAATAATTTTCTTGTGAAATAAATATTTCATTTTAACATAACATTTTAGGAAAAAGAAACACAGATTAAATAAGAAAGCATACTTAAACTAAAATTCAATTAGGAACTCTGCATTGAAATTTTAGATACATATATATGAACATGTCTAGATTTTGCGAATAACTTTTTCCTTATTTTCAATGAAAAATTTTCTTTTACATTAAAATATGTTAAAGATCTTACTTATTTAAATATTTTATGTTTCAGTTTTCCTTAGACATGTATAAACTAACAAATAGTTAATAATGCGTTTAAAATGTTTTGATGTATAAACAAAGCAAAATAGTTCAGAGAAATGAATCAAATTTTCATTCAAGTAAACTTGTAGAAAAAATATCACTATTGAAAGGAATATAAAGCAGTTTAATGGAAAACACTTTATTTTGTTTTAGTTACTGATAAATATTTTTTAATATAAATTTGTACTCTTTTTTTCATTTTGAATTTAAGGATCAAAATTCCATTTTTATTGCACAGAAAATTCGTAAGATAATGAGAAGTGTCTACTCTATCATTAATATGCATGTAATTTTTAAAGGAGATTAATTAATTTTTATATACAAATTTAAGTAATTAATTATGGTGATGATGTAATGATTCCTTTAAAGTGAAATCTAAACATTTAGCAAATTTTTATTCATACTAAAAGGATTGCATCATACATAATTTTTTGTCATGACATTATAGAAATATTCAGGACATAATAAAATTTTCTTTACGAAAAAATTTCAAAAATATTTTTTTTATTACACTGCTCAAACATTTAATAAATTAAGGCTGCATTCACGAAACTTAGACCTAAATTTGAAATACCTTTTTATTTATAAAAGCAATCCAATATGAATATTATATTTTGGCTTTATTTACATATAGAGGAAAGCATATTTTATCACACAACTCATTTTTATGTGAAGTTAATTCTTTTTTATAGTATACTCGTAAAATGTGTTTTACATTTTTAATCCTATACCAAAATGCTAAATTAACTGTCGTTTTACATTTTAAAATAAAAAAAAATCATATGGGATTTTAAATTTTTTTTTAAAAAATACTACATTATAAGTAAATGTATAAATTACAACATGGAAATTTTTAAAAAAATTGAATTCTTTTTCTGTCTGAAAATGTGAATGAAGGTGTTTCATTTTGTAATTTGTTTTGAATTTCATAAAGATATGAATTTAGCCGATAATCATTCAATTTTTAAATAGATATAAAGGTAATATTTCTGCAAAGTTTGCACGCAATATAAACTAGGAATTTGGCTGATATACGGTTAAAACGAACGTGAAGTGCAGCGCTGATTTAAAAATTTTCGTTTAGGTGATTTTTCCCAACAAAATGATCTACTCCGAAATCCAAAAACATCTTTCAAAAAAGATGCTCTAAAAGCACTGGTGGAAACAAAATTCTACTGTACCTATTATATTCTAGTGCATCAATGAAATGCATGAAAAAATTAAAGTTATACTACCATCAATTGTTAATCAACACAGCCCAATACTTCTACACTACAATGCTCCTCCGCATACGTCGAACAAAGCAATTGCGAAATTAAATGATATAAAATATGACATTCTGCAGCATCCAGCATATTCACCGGATCTTTCACCAACTGACTTTCTTTTTCTTTAAAATTTAGAACATTTTTAAGGGCTAAAAGATAGGAAAATGAAGCCATTCTGAAAAATTCTACACTCATATCAGACTTTATTCATTCTAAAACTCAGAACATCTTTACGATAGGCAGGCGTTTAAGCATTAAAATCTCATTGAGAAAATTGTATTGAAGCAAATGGAGCATATACTTTGATTAAAGAAACATCGTTTGGAAGGAAAAAAACAGTTATACAGTTTTAAATATTCACTTAAAAATCCGGCATTTCATACTTGCCGCAACAACCTAATCCATTTTTTTAAAAGAACTTTAATATAATTTTTTTATTAGATTAGCTTTTTCAATCGTAATAAAAAATAATAATAAATAATTTGATTATCATAACTGTTCTGTTAAATGTTAACTATATATATCTCTTTCATTTCTTTTTTCTACGTTTGTTATATAAATGTATGCATAATAGAATCATCTCTAAAAGCATAAAATAATTTTCCGGAAGGAGAAAAAATGTTCTAAAGTGACGAAAAAAATAACCTTCGAAACGGAAGCCGATTCCTTATTCTGGTCACGCAGTCTGTACTTCCTTTTCGACCTAAGTGAACTTCCGACCGGAAGCAAGTTTTGATTATTTCCCATTTAATCCACATGTTTAAGTCACCACTTACAATAATCCAATCTTTGCCATTTCGTAATCCTAAGAACATATCTTACATCCTAAGAATATAACATACCCTTATTTCCGATTTATCCTGAAAGTACAAGTATAAAAATGATGTTATATCAAAGCTACTTCATTATAACGTATTTCTTTCGCAGTGAGAGAATCTACTCAGGTGTTCGCCATGTTTCCTCAAATTAACTTCAGCTTTTTCTTGGTATGCTTTTTTTTAATATTTTTTGTGGTAGATTTATCCACTGCGATGCCTTACCACCATCACCAAGGGGGGCACAGAGGACTCGCAGAACTTTTAGCAGCGGGAATCATCGCTAAACTATTTGAACATCACTGAATGTGGAATGGGGTTACTGATCATTCCAGTAAGTATTATTTTTGAACAATTGATTTTGAATAGCGGTTTAATTTATAAGTTAGAATCATAGAAAATGTGCCTTTATTAAAATATTATTATCATGATTTGAAACTGTTTTTGGAGTTTAACGTTATCACCCGTAAGAACATTGAAACATTAACCGTAAAATCTGACGTATAAGGTGCATTTTTAACTCAAAAAATAACGTCGAAATTTACGGGCGAGCTTTATACGCTGTGTATAAAAATTAGAGCTTCAAAAATAACGAAAAGGATAAGCATAAAAAAACTAGTTTTCTACATAGATCGGGATATTGTTTATTTGATAGAAATTACATACCTAATGAACTTAAAGGATTGTAGTTCAAAAATATACTATTTTTTCAAAAATCTGGGATAATACCTCTATTAAATGACTTCAAAACATAAGAATATTGCACTTGTACAATTCAGGTTCTTTCGTAGAAAAAGGAGCACTATACGCCGAATATATCTAAAAATTAAAAATTACAGGTTGAAAGTATAGAGGCGCGTTATGCACCGGATTTTACAGTATATAAAAATCTATTACTGGTTTAATGACTATTACTTACAAATCTATATTTATGTTGAAGATTTTTGAAATATTATTATTTAAATTTATTAATCGATAATTTTTCCATTCATGTAGTGGAAATTGAATTCAATTTAATTTTATTTGTTTCCTCTTATTTATGTAAAATACAGCAATTTGTACATCTATCACTTTAATTTTCTTTTAGTGTTCTTTCATTTCTTACCGGTCTTCATAAGTCATTAATACCTTTTAACATTTCATTTTATACTTATCGTTAGCACTCGTAACTTAACATTGATTAATGCTAAATAAATAAAGCTAAGCCTTGTATTTGTTATGGGAGAAAACTCCTTCCAGTTTTTTATATTTCAATGCATAGATATTTAAAATGATTGTAGCTTTTTACAGTGATGATGTTCATAAAATATTTAAAGTATATTAAATAAGTCAACATCTAAATATATCCAAATACTAGAAAAAATATGGTCACTTAGTTCTTAGAATGTTATACTTTAGACCTTAATTCATTTTTATCAGAACAACTCTTCATAATATTGCATAAATTTAGCTAAAGGTCATAATTAAGGAACTTCTTTTGAAGATTTTGGGATTCCTTATTCTGCGAATCAAACGTTTCAAATATCTTTATTAACGGATATTTATTTACTCTTAATTTTTTTGTTTATTTCCTGAGTTTCTTAACTTTTGTTCTTCAAGGCAAGTACATATATATATATATATATATATATTTTTGAAGAATCTTAGTGTTTGAACATTTTTATCCAACAATCAAATTTCAAATTTTATTAAAATTTCAAAAGTAGAACAATAAGTGTAATGTAAGTTTCGAATTGAAGGGAGAACCTATGATTGCATTAATGTAATGATGAACTTAGCCCATAGGGGAAAAATTACAAAAAAATGTATTTTGCTTTTGTAAAATGTCGTTGCTTTTGTATGTTATAATTATAATTTGGAACAAAAATTTCAGTAAGATGCATTTATTTCAAGCATTTATAATTTAAGTGGATCTAGGAATTTGTCAATACATTATAAAATTATACTTTAAGTTTGTACTAATAATTCCCTAGAGTTTTCTATTGCAGCTGATGCATTATTTCGAGAATGTAATCCAATTGTAAACTTGATTAGCAAATGTCTCTTTGTCGAAGGCTTAAGAAACTACTACGTGTCCAATATATAATTTACCAGATTCTTAGAAAAAAGGAATTTAAAGGAATACGCAAAGATTTTAAAACATGTGACACACTTAAAATAATTAAAATATTAAATAAATGATATTTTGAAAGTGGTAGTACATTTACAAAGCAGTATAAAAATACATTAGTCAGAAATGTATAATAAAGTATATAGAATTTGAGTTCAGAGAATTCTATAATTAGTAAAAAAGTAATGAAACAGAGAAAAAATTAAAACTTCTGACATTCAAAATATTTGCCAGCTATATTAAATTTAATTAATAATTAATTAAATACAAATTCATTAGATTAATTCAATTGGAGCTCCAGTAATTTTTGATATCACACTAAATAGTTTTAATTACGATATTTATAATTATCTCCTTAAATTTTAATTACAATTCTTAAAGCTAACTTAATTAACCATATTGACATTATATATAAGCACCTAGGAACTAGGCATTGAAATAATATTCGTTATTAATTAATTTTACAATCCGAATGATTCGAGAAATTTATGAAAATGCACTCCTTGTTGTAGCTGCGAGGTACAAAAATATAAAAAGAAAGGGGAAAAAATTAATCTAAATTAAATTTTTTCTTTTTCTTATATTATATGATGGGGTAGGAAGCTTTATCTACCAAGAAAACGCTATAAATATACTTTTTTAAATAAAATTTCTGAGAAGTCACTTATTAATATTCATATGTGGTTAATCATTAATGAATTCTTTTTCTAAAGTCGAACTTAATTTTATGCACAAATGTTTGCTTAAATTTAATATTTAGAAATAAAAGATTCGAAATTTTTAAAGATATTGCATTTAGTTATTTAGAAAATGAACTGCATGCCTTTAAGCAGTCATTAATTAAACTTTTTTATTTATTTTCAGGTTCTGAGAGATGTATTGGCCAAATGTAAAGAAAGAAGTTATGTGTATTGTTCAAAAATGTAATATTTTTCCAGAAAATGTACCTTTCGCACAAAGCTGTTTATAGGATCATTTGTTTGTTCATTGATTTTGTAAATTCATAACTTGAATAAAGAATTATTCATGGAGAAATGCTCTTTCCTTGGGAAAATATTCTGAAATAACATTTGCAAGTCACAATTAATTAGAATTTATTTTCATCAAAAATTTAAAAAAAGATATAATTTTAATTAAAGTGGATTTCAAAGAGAATACTAAGATCTGGATTTTAGATATTTTTAAGTCTCAGAAATAGAATTCAGTTTTGAGTAAACAAAAGATTTAATACATTTAATGTCTTATTCAAAACAGCTCGAAATGTTGCGTTGAATGTTATATATATATATGTATTCTACTAACAAATAATTATAATTATCCATATTATAAATACTGTTTTACTTCAAAATGCATTTAATTTATTGAAATTTACAGTATAGATATTTACTCCAGATTTATTGAGTACAATTACGAGCTTATCAGTGGCGTAACTTACACCCCCGCAACCCCGTATCACGGGGGTGGGGTCTAGGATTTTGGGGGGGGCCCAAGCCTGACTAACGCCAAGTACGTATGGTTTTGCAATCCTTTGTAAGATCCGGCTTGGGGCACAAAAGCTGACTTTGCAAAAGAGGCGGGGCTAAATTTCCATTACGCCCAATGGAGTTAATACAAAACTCTTTTCGTTACACTACACAAAAAAGTCTTACATAAAAGCTGCAACAAATCACACATGAAAAACTTGGAATGGAAAAGAGCCTTCTTCTTCATTCCAAAGTATCTCTATTTGAATTCTCCTTATTATCTTAAACTCTAGAATATTATTTACTCATATGATTTTCGAGTTTTAACTTAGATATTGTTCAGGATCAGTGGCTGATGTAATATTGCTTTACCTGACCATAACATTTCTTCGTATGGCCCTTTTTCAAGAGTTAAAGTTGCAGTTAAAATCACGCGATGTCTTGGAGTGTTCACAGGACTATTAATGAATTAAAAAAAACTTCGTCTCAAGAAAACGGAAATAGACAATCATTATATATACATGTGTAACTAATTAAACAATCTGAACTTGAGATATAAGGTATTTGTTACCTTTTTAAACATATTTCGTCATTCAACGATTCTTAAAAAATATTCTATGGGATGCAAGGGTAAAACTATTTGAATCACGATTGCAACTATAGAGTTTGAAATGTAACACAGCATAACAAAAGATATGTATTCGTTAAAGAGAAAAAGGTTTTCATGAACACCATTACCCAAAATAATCCTTATTTAATTCCTATAATTCTAAAAATTATACGATCTTTCTATTTAGTAATGTCAAAATTTAAACATTACTCTTATGTAACAGCTAAATAAAATGCGAAAGCTAAGTCAAATCTAATAGTGATGCAATTTATTTTTTTTTTTGAAAATTTCTTAAAGTGTAAGCAATTTGATTTAAAACATTCAAGTTTCACAATTTTTTTCCGTCATTTTCTTTTATAACGTCAACGTAGTGTCTTAAATTATTTCCTTAACATGATCCATGTACCATTTATTTATGTAAATTAAGTGTTATAAATTTCGTAACAAGTGAAAACGTTTAAAAAAAGAAGAAAAATAAGGATATCAACTTTTTTCTCTGGGGTGTAGGAGAGGGTAATAAATTTTTTTAAAGGGAACTGATAATAAACGGGAGTAAGCAGTTTAAGAGAATTGATAACCCCCAATAAATATGTAAACAGTTTGGGATCCTCTAAAAAAAACACAACTAATAAATAAATATAACCGAAGTCGAAAAGCAACTAATTTTGATAATTTATTTATTTTGATGAAAAGTAAATTGAAAATCATCTTTAGAATACTCATAGGACAACACATGAAATATGCTAGCGTATTTTGAAAAATTCTTTAAAGATAAAAACAAAGATTAACTTACTTTAAAAATTTTTTTTTATCATTTTGAAATATTTTTACTGATATACTTCGATAAAATTAAAAAATAAATTATTTAGGATACACAAGTTTGAAGTGAATATATTTGGATTAGTTATCATGAGAAAGTCAGAAATATATATAAATTTGAATGTTTGCATATTTGTTTGGGACTTATACAAATTCATACCGTTGATCGTACCGTTCAAACATTTTCCACGGAGCCTCGCACGTGTTTCAAAGGATCCGTAGGAATATTTCTTTAAAAAAAATGAATAAATTTACTTTCGGTGAATTTCTTTTTCTAAGACTTCCTTGCTTATGGAAGAGTTTGTGCGTGTATATGTGAACTCAGCCGTGACATTCAGCCTATAGAATAGTATAGTCCGTCCCCGTACATGTTCTAGTTCAAATACTGTATTTGGCGACATTTTTTTGATTTGACAATATTTAAGAACAAATTTTGGGAGAGTGAGAGTGTGTCATATGTAACAGTTCCCATTTTTGAAATATTAGACTTGAGATTGAAACTTGGCAAGCAAGTAATTTTGGTTAAGTGAAGATCCATGATGGTTGGACATGGTAGAAAAAATTGTCTCCCCCCAAGCGTGATCGTGGGGGCTTTATATATAATAAATTCCGTTTTCAGCCATTAAACAAAAATATTTGAAATTTGGCAATCATATATATTTTGTTGAGTGAAGATCTACTATGGTCGAGTTCGGCAGAAATATTCTCATTGTCAAGATTGCGCGGGAATTTTTTCTTCAGAATTCATGTTTTTAACTATTAAACCAACAGATTTGAGAATTGGCAAGCATATTATATTTTTTAAGCAGAAATTCACTAACAACGGGATTCCATTTTTGAAATTCAAATCTTGTTTTTTTGTAAATCAAGTGGCGAGGTTTGTACTATATTTTTTGGAATAGAATGGAAAGCTTAATGCTAACACTTTGTTATAAGTTACTTAAAACACACACACAAACACACACACACACACAGACACACACACACACACACACACACACACACACACACACACACACACACACACACACACACACACACATATATATATATATATATATATAATATATATATATATATATATATAAAGAGAGACATACATTACCATGAAATACCCAGATAAGTGGTCGGGTAACGGCTAGCATGTAATAGTTAAAAACTATATTATAATCCAATTGTTTCACTATTGGACTTTAATTTTTTAAAGCAAGTTTACTACATCAATAATATTATTTAAATTTTAACACGTATGGAACACGATGGAGTTCTACATAATAGTTATACTTTTTGCAATAATAATTTAATTCTGTAAATTATAAAATATCCTTCTTCCATTGGCTGGATGAAAAATTTGTTTTCTTTTGAAGCAAAGTATCAGGAGGTGTTAGCCAATAGAAACTTCAGATCATTAATTTCCATTTCCTTCTCCAATACAAAGCAAAACAAACTCAAATGATTGATAAAATAAAGCAACCAGATCACAGCGATAGTTACATTAATAGAAGTTCTAACTACGAAAGCCATTTTCTAAAGAACGAAACTCTAAAAATTTGAGAAAATTACGGTTGCGTGATGAGTTCAGACAAAAGCGTTGTATTTTCAACCAAGAACAAAGTCTTTAATCTCTGCAGATCAAAGTGCTTGCTCACCTTGTTTCGAGCGCTAATTCTGGGAGAAAATTGCTCTCCAGGATTAGGGGGAGATTAAAAGAGCTCTTTGAAGAATCTTGAAGGAAAGGGGGATGAAGGATAATTGTTCTAGAATTTCGAAATTAATCTGCAGGAAAGTTGTTTCAGTGGTACAAAGTTAGTTTATTATGTTGTGGTTATACCGAGAACAACTCCTTTTATTAAGTAAACATGAAGTATGTTGATTAGGTATAAATAGTAATGATTAAAATTTTTTGCTATTCAAATTTACTAAGCTTTACGTGTAAAGCATTTTTATTGTTTACAATAAATCAAATTTATTAATGAGATAATAAGAATAAATAAAATTTATTAATGAGATAATAAGAATAAATCAAATTTATTAATGAGATAAGAACAATAAATCAATTTTTTAAACAGTTACTTCAGTATTTTAATCGCCTTTTCATTTTTTATTTGAAAGTAAAAAAGGATTACATTTAAAAAAAAGCTGCAGTTAAAATAAAATATATATCATTAAAGTTTGTCTGATGTATAATAAGGAACAGATACAGGAAGGAAAGTCCAAAAAATGGAAGACGTTTAGACCAGCGTTTCTCAAACTGTGGGGCGAACGCCTCTAGGGGGACATGATAACTCTACGAGGGAGGGGGACACGAGCCTATAAAAGACATAAACAAAAGTTTATTTAAAAAATTTATTAATTTACTGAAAGTAAGCAACAAAATACACATAATAAAATAGAATACACATTTACTCTGATATAATATACTTATAAATACATCAGTAATGCACGCAATGTAACAATTAATTTAACAATATTATTAGAACAAGTTTAATAATTACCATTCACCCCAAGCCCTTGTCATATTTTAAATTATTTATAGAAATTAACACTTATCTTGATTATTTGTACGGTTTATAAGTAATCGCTTAACTTCAAATAAAAAGTTATATGATTTGCTTCCCAATGCCACCATTTTTCACTTATACACACGTATGTGATGTATTTGGGGAGGGGTGGAGGAATAAATAAGCAAATCCTTTGAAATAAGTAAATACTTCGCAAACACTTTCAAGGTTCTTTTATTGCATTCCAATGATTTCGCAATAATGTTACGGATAGCTGTGCGCAGAAAAGATCGTACTTCCGAAAGACGTATATATACGTCCGGTGTAACTAAGGCTTTGGCTTAGCGAGACGTTTATATACGCCGATTTCGAGAGCTTAAAGTCATATTATAGTTTTAGAGTCAAAGTATAGTTTCTTTGAATTAAATACAATGTTATTGTTTCGAAGAAGGGTGCGATGATTTAATATTGGGTCTCAAATAGTGAAAGTTTAAGAAGCACTGATTCAAACGAATAAATTGTTGCAATTTTATGAAATTCCATGTATCTGCGGTCATTGTAATATGTCATAATTACAAAACGAGACTTAGTAAAAAATAATACATTTGACAAAAAAAAAACAATTTGCAGAAATTACCTACTCTTATCATCACAGTGAAAGTTCTAATGACCTACACAAATCAATTAATACTCTTAATTGTTTTTATTTCGGCGTAGACTGTTGGCCTTAGCAAGCGTGTTTTTATTTGAACCATCAACCTTCCGCTCTAAAGTTACGCCATTTGAGCATTAAACAACAAGGGCGACAAGGAAACCTTCTTCCAGCCATATGTTAAATGCTTTTATTCATGCTCTTTGCTATTGCTAGTTGCTGGAGAAAGGGTCACTGCATACCCTATTCCCATAGAAGAAAGTCTGTTTTGCTGTTGAAGATATTTCTGAGCGAAATTTATAAAGAACACTTTTTTCCAGCTATTACTGTAGTTTACATACATTTACAGTAGGTTTGAGTGTTATTGGAATGTTTATCTGTTAAGGTTGAGGGCAGTTTCTTGTTGAGATAGGAGCTCTTGTTGGTGCATAGTTGCAACGCTAGTGATTTATTAGGAACGTCTTTGTTAGATTCTCCATGGAGTGCATAATCAACCGGCAGTGTTAAGCTCTACTGGTAACTTGTGTTCACTTCCTGAGTCACCGTTTATGCGAGGACAGTTGTCCTTGACCAGAGTGTTCTTATTTGAACCACCAACCTGCCATTCCACAGCCATACTGTGCTCGTACTAGATGACGGAGATCTAAAGGATTCCCTCTTCGAGCTTTTGTCCTTTCCTGTCCTTAGACAGTCATACTTGCTTGAGAAGGGGTCGCTACAATATTATCGAGTTCTGAGGAAGGAAACTGTTTTTATTTCACACACTTCTGATTTCAGAAGCCTCCATAAGTAATAATAGCAATATATTAAGTCTGATAACATATCTCACAAGGTTAAGTAGCAATTTTATTACACTATTTTGTATGGAAATTGCCCATCAACAAAAGGACCATTTTCATTTTTTCGATTCCTACTATTAGCTCACACTCTCTCTTTATATATACATATATATATATATATATATATATATATATATATTTATTTATATATTTTGTTCAAATTTTCAATCGTTAATAAAATAATTCCTATTCATCCAATCAAGCTCAAGCCATTTTTTTTAAAAAATTGTAGTGGATGACACTTAATTTTAATAGAGTTTTTTTCAAATATTAAGTCACTAATTACTGGTTTATTAATTGGATTAGATACCAACTTTCAACGCCAATTTAGATACGTCTTCATTGTTGTAACAATGTTACTGTTAAAACAATGACAAAAGTTGGCGTCGTAAACCAGTTTTCCATCCAAACTAGCCAAACCGGGTGTGCATAGTAACTATAATGCAGACAAATCATTTTCTTTTTACACACACGCACAATCCCTACTGTTAGTTGTTCCTTCTCTTCCCCTATTCATCCACTCAAAGTAAGAAAAGAGTTAATTTTTTTTTATATTACTTGTAAGCAAATCAGGTTCAAAAAATCAAAACCTTCATAACAATGTCCAATTATATTTAATTGAATGCATGTAAACAAACCATTTTGTATCAAACTTTCTCTTTTTTCAGCACATAAAATCTTCATTCCTGTTTGAGAAATCGATCTTCCTTGTTACTTTCTAATATTTAACAGGGCAAATGAATAATAGATAAAAGCTTTACGAAGGCTAACATTATTAGAAAAGAATTCTAATCGAACTTCGAAAATGAAAAACACATTGTTAATATTCTAAATGGATTATTTTTTTCAAATGCCAAATTAGAATGGGAATTGAAAGATAGTTTCCGAAGGATTTAAAGCCACTATAATTTGTATGCTTAGTGTGTGTGTTCTAGTATAATATAATTGAGAAATCTAGATGAGAATTCTACAGAACATTTTCCTAAATTAATGGCGGAATATTTATAATAAGATTTTAAATTAGCTTGAATAGCAAGGTTCTATGATAAATGCTTTAAGCACAAATATGATAACACAAGCTGCACTTAGAAATTAAAATTCTTCCATCTAAATAGTAATTTTTTGGAAAACATTACAAATTATAAAAGAAAAACTTATTTCATTGTAAGATTTTAAAATGTATTTTCTATGGATGAAATAAAAATTTCATCCAAACCAGAACTATATTAAATAAATGAAATAAAATATATTCGTGTATATTACTATTGTATCATGAAACAAATGCACACAATCTTATTTATTACGATGATCAAAAATATGCTTTTCAATTCAAATATATTGTTTCATTGTATTGTATTACAATATCTGCTAGCTCCTTATGAATTCCGATGAATACAGTAAATATTTGTGTGTGTTCACAGTTTATGATTTACAATAAATTGCAATGAAATATACAGAAAAAGATTCAATACCTTGTCTTTTCAGGGTAAGTTATTAATAAGTTTCATGTTTAATGTTTCCATGAAATGAATCTCACAAAAAGAAACTTTATCTAATGAGAAAAAAATCAATTAATTTCGATAATACGTAATTCTGATAATGTATTAACATGTATCCTTTTAATATGTAATAATAAAACATTTTCTTACCTAAAATCAGCCTTTGTTGCATCTTTAAAAGTGTTCCTTAAACAAATTTGAACTAATAATGAAATTGTTTCCATTAAAACATTTTTTAAAATTAAGTTTTAAAGATATGATATCAACTAAAGGAGCCTTAATAGTTATTAAAATAAACAGCAATCTTGCTGCGAAAGAAATATTGGCTCGAAGCAAAATTTCTTTCTAGGTTACAAATCTATATTTTTAATGCTTATGAATATTTTCATTAGCATTACTGATTAAAAGATTTACGTGATTTAATTTTTTGTAATTGTGTTCCTTAGTCTCTTAAAATTTTGTTCATTTTCGATGTTTATCAAATATTTTTTATGGAAAATTTGTTCATTGCTTTCTATTATGTTATTCTTTTAAGAGTAATGTATCACACTATTTTTACCGAAAGTAATTTCAAGAGTTTGGTCTCAAACTCGTAACTTAAATAAATACAAAATAAAATTACCTGCAATATATACAGTTTAAGAGATAAAACCCTTAACAAATGGCGATTAAAGCATGAAATATCCATTTACAAAACAGTTTCTGGTATATGGACTCAAAGTATGATGCTTCTCCACAGTTCTGTTTATATCTTTTTTTTACATTTTTAAGACTTACTTATTAAATCAAATTAAAATTATTTAGTAGAAAGTTAGAGAAGCCCAAAAGATATATTTAAAAAGCAATATATTTTACAACTTTACTATAAATTTAAATAAATCCCTAAAAGCCGTAATCTAACACTGACAGATGGTTCAATATTATATATATATTGTATATATAATCAAAATTTCTCTACAAGAGAGAGACGAATAAACATGATTAAAACTGAAAAGATTTGAAATTGCAAGATAACCAGACAACAGAATTTAAAAGGAGATATGAAAAATTAAAATAACAGAGTTAAATACAAAATTATAAAATAATGGATGCTACAGTATTATCAACATTGCTGACTTAGGACAGCTTTTATGCAATTTTTTAAAAAATTTCTCTATATAAAAGTGTAGTTGAATATATATATATATATGCCAAAAAATTCAACTCTACAGCATCCAGATGAAGAACCATAGACACACCTCCCGGATCCCATCGTCTCAGCCAATCGCCATGACTCTTGTGAGCAGAATGAGAAACCCCACTATCGCCATGGCCCGCATTGAAGAATATCATGTTATTGGATTGAGGACTCTCTCACAGTCCGGGTGCCCACACTAAAACCCCATTCAATAACGTAGACAGAATCGGAGTCTATACTCATATTGACGATAACCAGAGAGAAACTTCTGAGCTCTCACCCAAGCCCAAAAACTTTTCCACGACATCATGTAAAAGAATATTAGGCACGCCTCCCGCACCTCCTCGTCTCAGTTAATGGCCATCATGCCTCTGAGCAGAATGCAAAATCCCCACCTTCATCAGCTCCAACATCAAAGGTTATCAGATATGGGACTGAAGACTGTTTCACAGTCCAGATGCCCACAAAAGAACGCCTATTCACGCCTGACGTAGATAGAGCATGATCGAGAATAAAGACTAGTGACTCCTCGCTGTGAAGTTGTCTTTTGTTCCGTCTGATTGGGTGTCAAATGGCCCCCCTGTTGGATTAACTACGCTTGAAGAACACACACACACACACACACACACACAACACACACACACACACACACACACACACACACACACACACACACACAACACACACATAAATATATATATATATATATATATTCGACCAAGTAGCGTAGATGACACCTGAGTGCAAGTAACCACATTTCCAAACATTTAGAGTTTACCAACGTGAGGATCCTGATCTTCGACAGATTTAATGTGCGTCAGTCTCTCTATATACCAGAACCTCATAGAGACCAGGACTCGACAACGCAGCCCATCAGTTCAAGACTCGCGACGCCCATATACCTATATTTTTTATATATTCTTAAATTTATTATGTTTACTTAGATATTTTGTTTAGGCTTTGGTACATAGATTGGTGTTTTTACGCAATATCTGGTATTGGACACTATCTTACAATATTTTGAGTATTAATCACTAGTATTGTATATAAATTTTGAAGTTTCTTTGAAATCTTGTTCTTGCATTATTAAATCGTACAGATAAATATAGGGAAAGATTGCTGGGTTGCTAGTCTTAAAAAAATGTTTTACTTAATTTTAATATTTTTGTATTTATTTTCGAATACAAAATATGATACCCTTTAAATCTCCATTCTTGTAGAATAGAAAAAATTTAAAATGCTTTAGATAAAATGTTTTAAAATGTTTATAAAATGTCTCAAATGAAAATGCTTTAGATAATTTACAGTTTACATAGATATTCTATTTACATCAATTAAAATCCTTTATGTTAATCCGTAATTAAAATTCCACATTTTAGCATAACTTTTTTATACAAGCACAAATGAAGAATAATGTAAATGGAAGCACTCAGTCTGTAACTTCAACTACTAGAATTTGAGAAGATAAACTCTGTTTCATTCTGGTTTAAAAGAATTGAATTTAAATTTCATGAATTCCTTTTGGGGTTACATTGTCAATTACTCTAAGAAGCGTTCTTTCACTAAAAGTAAAACTCTTGTGCAATCTGCGCCCCATGATACTTTATCACCTCTTAAAATCGTTTCTATAAGAAAAGAATTGGAAAGGAATGCATTTTCCAATTCAATTTAAAGATCTACTCCTATCATGTGACCCGGAAATCTCATGACGGAACCCGTAAGTTCTTAAAGTAAAGCTAGGAGTCTAATTTACGAAAGTTTTTATTCCCTCGAAATTTAAACTACCTCGGTTATACCTTTAAAGGACTCGCTCATGTATATTCTTTTGAAGTAGATCATTCAAGGAAGCTTTTATTAGGCATGGAATGCTGAAATATATAATTTCAGTTTCACTTTTTTATATATTTCTTTAATGTTTTTCATGTTACAATGATAAACATTATTTTTCATGTTTATACTATTTTGAAATCTTTTCCTAATGCAAGTTTAAAACAAAAATTCAATATTTTTTATAATGTATGCATTGAGATGTAGTTGTTGGCTTATCCTTCCCCACCGAACTACATACACTGATTTTCTTAGACGGTTGTTTCGCCCACTCCAGATAGACTTTCCCACTTTGTTTTTTGTTCACTCACTCCTAGGCCAATCCACCATTTTTGTAAAGATATTTTTCCTAAAAGGGGCAAATTAAGGTACAAATGCTAACCACCCAATTGCAATGATAGGAGATTTAGATCTCAACAGAGATCGTGTGCTCCGAAAAGTTCTCAACACCGAAAGAAATGGAGGAAATTTGCCAGGACCTGAGACAGGATGGACTTCTTCACGACAGATGGTGACATCCGCCAACCGGTCTCTACTTCGACAATTTAGGCATGAAATGGAGAGAAAGGAAATTTTCTCTAGCACCCTACACCCATGGTTTCAGCTGCAACCGCCCGCAAGACTTTCGGACCTACTGATTTAACGAGCACGTGCTCCGTGTGTACTCGGGGTGGCATCGAGCATCGAACGCAGGCCCTCCGGTCTGGAGTCCGATGCTCCATCCACTAGACTACCCATGGCCCAACGTATTATGATGAAACGTGCAATTGAAATACTTGCATATTAAGATTCTCTTCTAAATGTAGATGTATTATAAATCATACATGGTATTTCAATCATTCGAATTATTTTACAATTGTAAAAAGATATGAAACTATTGAAAAAAATTAGGAAATAATAAACTAAAAATGTATGTACTATTTAGTTTATATTTTCAATGACAGAATATATTTATTTTGAAGTTTATAACAGTGCTCCTTAAACTTTCAATACTTGCGACCTAATATTCATTCATAATTTTATCGTGCCCCTCTTCTACAATACATTAAATTTAATAATAATGTACTTTGACTCTAAAGCTACAGTTCGATTTTAATTATAAACCGTGCAAATTATGAAGATAAGTATTCAGTGTTATATATTATTTTATGACATACCCATGGGGTCACTGGTAATTATCAATTATCAAATACAAAGTTAAGAACAAGTTTAATTTAATAATACTTTGTGTAATACTGATACATTTATAAGTATATTTTATTAATATAAATGTGTATTTATTTTTATTATGCCCGATGTATTTTTGCTTCTTTACAGTAAATTAATAACTTTCTTATAAATAATTTTTGTTTTCAACTTTTCGATTTACTCGTGCCTCCCATGTAGGGTTATTTCGCACCCCTAAAGGGGCGCACACCACAGTTTGAGAAATGCTGGTTTGTTGTTAATTTATACATATATAGAGGTGGACAGCAAGATAAAGGGTGTTTATTAAATTGTATAATCTAATAATTTATGTGACGACGTTCGGAAGCGTAATATTGCAAAAGTTTATTAATAAATAATTTGTTTCATATTTAGTGTCTAATTATAAAATATACATAAAAAGTTGCTATAAGAATATTATTAAAATATTAAAAAAATCTTGAAGAAAAAAAAAATGAAATTTTTTGAAAAAAAAATAAATGAAGAAAAAAAAATGATAAATTTTAAAGCATTTTTCTTTTTTAAAAAAAAAGTTAAAATAATAATATTTTGCCAATTGTATGTAACTATGTAAGACTTCTTTAAGGAGCCTGAATAAGAATTTTTATAAAAATCAGCATTATTTTCAGTCTTACTATCAATTGAATTAATAACTATTTTTTTTTTGTTAAAATATTACCTGTCCAAAATATTAAAATATGAAAGACTCCACTTGTAAATCATATATTTAAAAAATTCTGGTTCTGTACAGAAGTCATAGCTGGAAGAGTGTTATAATTACGTCACCCAATAAAGCTGAAAGATGGCTATTTGTGAAGAAGCTCATAATTTTGAACCATGGTCAGGTGAGGAGGACACCTCCAGAGCTCTGTCAAAGGAGAGAGGGTGACAGTGCTCAGGAGGTGTCCTCCTCACCTGACCATGATTCAAAATCAACTTTCACAGCCCACCATACGAACGGGAGGATCTTTGAACCTTAACAGATTCAACGTGCAGTGGCCCCCTCTACACTGTAGAACCAGGTTCAAACTCATAGCATTCTGAACATGAACCCATTACCTTGACCACTAGGCTATCATAGCCACTGAAGGCTTATTTTTAATAGGCAAAATATAATTATTACAAAATATTTTACATAAAAAGAGAATTTTTAAAAACATACTTCGTTCTTTATTTCTGTGAAAAGGTTTTATTTAATAATTAAACTTTTAAAAATATACTTAAAACAATTTTTTTGTGTGTATATTCAAACACAAATGACACTAAATAGAAAAAAAAGAAGAAAAGTTCATTTGTGCTTTTTTTTCAAAGTAGGGTTCCGAACGCAGACAGATATTTTAAATTAAATAATTTATATGTACTTTGTTTATATAATCTGATGCTTTACATTCGCAAAGTTAAGAAAAATATCCAGGTAATACATTTTATTCGATGAGAATCATATCCATATAAAGAGCATTGTTAGCCATATTTACAATTGATATGTAATTCAAATCAAACGAAATTTAAAATTTTTAAAGAAATAAAATTATTTATTTTAGTATTACATTAACTTTCTCCTCAATAAAATCTTTCAACCATTGCGTGATTTAACTCACAAGTCATATCTTTATATGTTTGTAGAATTCATAACTTTTATTATCAGCAACCATAAAAATATCCCAAGCACATATAAATATACGTATGCAATATATTCAAAAATTTTATTGCCCTATGCAAAATATAAGTCTGAACTTTTTATACCCCAAACATAATAACCGCTTCCCCTACTGCATGTTTGATTGAATTTGCGTGAATAAAATTTGCATCGTGTCTACACGAAAGCTTTAACAAGCATCGTTATTCCATGTGTTCTATTTTCTTGAGAATCTTAACAAATAAAGGGAAATATGTATTCAGATTAAGGACACCATTACTGCATTAAAATGAGTCACAATTAAATGGACAGGACTTCAAACGATAAACAATTATTTTCAGGAAGTATGAAATTCTACTTCCGATCGGAAGCAGTTTTTAATCCTTTTCTGTAAATTCTAATAAAACTGGAATAAATCCATACCGTTATTTGAATCACCTAGTTCTCATTAATTTTTTTCTACTTCCGATTTCACAGGAATATATAAGCGAGCGTGCATATGTACGAATTATATCACAGTCAATCTTTGCTCTCTTAGCTTCATAAGCAAAATCAATCGATTTCCATTATGATGTCAATTAAGGCTATTGCTGGCTTCATCTGCGTCTGTATGATGATAACTTTGGCAATAAACATTGAAAGCACGAAAGCGGCTCCGTTTATGGGTGGCCATCACGGTGGGGGAGATGGAGGAGTTCTGCCAATTCTTGCTGCTGGAGCTGTGGTAAAGTTACTCATGGAGCACTTTTAATTTCGTTTATGACTCTACTTTCTATCAATTGTGTATGTGTCAGCAAAAAGATCAAAAACCGTTTTTGGAATTCCAAAGGCTCAACCACTGGATGTACATTTTCTTCTTCTGTGTATTTATTTATGCACATTAATTGCTTGAATAGAACTGAAATTCTTAAGTTTCTGAAATTACTGTTGAAAGATTGCATCTGTTATATAAGAATATTTACTGAAAAATTTCTATATTGACTAATATTCTAATGAAAAAGTTTCAAAAAAATATTATATTAAAAATTGTCTTGCGAAAAAAGAATCAATATACCTTAAAATAGTTACAAAAGATAAAGTAATATTTCTATTGTTGCATAAATTCTTCTTTTTTAAAAATGTTTGAATGTTTACTAAAATCTAGTCCTGGTGTATCTACAGAGATTTCTTGGTGCTCTTGTTCAGAGTTAAAGTTTGTAAAAGCTTAGTTTTATTTTGTTGTGTACTATTATATGTAGAGGTACCTTGAATCTTTTAATCTTAAGTGTTTCTAAATATGTTGTTCTATGTCATGCGAAATATTACTAACAAAGTGTATTTTAAAAATGCAGTATGTGTAAATATATATTTTTTGTTTCATTATTGTTTCATATTGTATAAATTCAATAAAACTCTTACAAAAATGTAAAGATCTGGTTTATTTTTTCATTGTCATGTGGATTGTGTGATTAGAAAATATAACTTGTACCCAAATTTAGAAATTACATGAGTATCCTTCTTTCGAATTGCTTATACTTAATAAATTAATATAACATCTTCGAAGGATGTTTTTATTCCATTTTAAATATTCAAAAATAATAAACAAACTGCGAAATATTCTGTTAAAATTCTTCATAACTTTCGTCAAGCATTTGCAGTTAAATTATAATTAGTGGTTATAAAATTAATTCAAAACTATAGCAACCATCTTATTAAATTAATAAATTTCTGTAATTATTAAGCAGTTTTTTCTAAGATTTGTATGTATACTTGCCTTATATATATATATATATATATATATATATATAATTAAGTTATTCTATATCTCTATCGATTTTCAGAGTCAACATGACTACTTATTTTTTTTTTCTAAATTAGTCTTTTATAAAGCTGTAGACGGAAAAAGAATTTTAAAATATTTTCAAGAATACCAATTTATATTTTTATTCCATATATTTCTGTGTGTCTTTTTACACAAGATAAGATTAGGTATAAGCTCAATGTCTAAACATTAAAAAGTGTGTAAAAAATACTAAAAAAATGCACTGCAGTTCTAATGTACATTTTTATTCTTATGCTAAATTAAAGCTCACAATATGGGTATTTCAAAATTACTTTTTAATGTTGGTAGATTAAAAACCAATTTATGTAATGAAAAAAAAAATAATAATTATAATAATTACATAGACAATAATAGTAATGGATGGAGAAGATTTCATTAGAATTTTTGCTGCTCTATTAATATATTAAATAAATAATAATATAATATTAATATAAAATGCATTGTTTGTTAAAATAGAAAAAAATAGTTTGAGTTGTGGCATTAACCTTCATTACTTTGAAATAAATCAAAAATATCCAATTTAGATATAATGTAATACATCATTGTGCTTTATCACTGCATTAAATTGAAAACTTTAAAAAAACTGTATTTACTTTTTTTCTTTAGGATAAATTGACTACGATTTTGAGCAATTTTCTGCATAGAAAAATTCAAATTTCACTCTTGATAAATTAGAAACTACGAGCCTAATCTCTATTGTACGATTTAGAGTTTTATGGTTGGTTAATCAAACGACATATCGTTTCTTTTTCAAAATCACTCTATCATGACAAGATGTGTTCAAATTCGAGCAGCTATGCTCCTAATGAACTACAGTTTTTCCTTTATATATATAAAAAAGTAATTAACAGAAATGAAGAGTTTTCAGACGTCTGTCACTTAAAGTCTTTTTAATTGAGGAAAATAAAGCCTGATGGGTAAATGATGAACGCATTTTTATACGGTGAAATAAAATGCTAAAAAATAATTAATTCTTTTTCTTCCTGTTATTAATGATAAACTGAAATCTTTTGAGTTAAAGAAACTCACTTAAAATACAACTGCTAGCTTTCTTTTAAGTGTGTTGTGTGTACACAAAAATAACAACTTGGAAAATATAAGCTCTAAATTCTAAGACATTATTATAAGCACAAACTTATTTCGATTTAAAATATTTTGAACAATTTCAGACTCGCACATTTAACACCAAAAATATTTTGATTTCTCTCTATTACAATATTCTATAATTAAATTAATTGAAATTAAAATACTCTTTTTTCTTCAGTAATATGATAAACAAGATATCAATCATTGGCATGGCCAAGTAATTTTAACGCATTTTTCACATGTTGTATTTTACAATAATGCAACTAATGAACTTTTTACTAACAGAAAGTAGTGTGTGTGTGTACTATACATAAAAAAAATTAAAAAAACTTTTTTTTTAAAATTATTAAATTTAAATATGATTCGGCTCATCTAGGGTACAAATGCGACCAAATGCCGAAAACCCGAGGTCAATCGGTTAATTATTGGCTGAGAAAAAGGTACGACAAAATATGGAACGAAGACGAGGACGAAGACGAAGACGAAATTTGCGTCCTAATAGCCCTTTTTTTTACACTACGTGAAAAACGCTCTAAAAATTGAACATCTCAGAAAACTTTGGTTAACCATATCAAGAAATATTATCATTAATTATCAAATATCTTGTTTATTATTCGAAACATAGTTTTATTAATAACTGGTTCAACTTTATGTATTCATGATAACATACTATTTACTCTAAATCTTTTGTTATAAACTTGTCCGGACGTAACCACAGTTTCAAAACTTAATTATAATAAGGCTTTTGATGATAGGTTTCGTACTTTGTTGTACCACTAAAAATTAAAGAATGTGTAGCTATCCAACAAACAATGTAAATTACCTAAATCAATAACTGTTACTGTAGATTGTACATAAAAAGCATATGAAGGTGTTTTCACCATTACCTTTTAACTTTTTAAGTAATATACTTGTTAAATCATAAGTGAATGTGCATTTTTTCTCTTCGAATGCTCTTCCGATTCCAGAACGGGGCTCCAATGGACAATTTCTGCCCCCACAGGCAGTGGGAGGTCACTGACCAAAGAGAACAGAGTGAATAAGTGAACAACTTAGAAAGGAGGGAACTGATTGTGACGTGATGTTAATCACACACTTTTTGTTGGCAAAGCATTATATTGTGAGAGAAATAAATACATATACAATCCATTGAGAAGCTGTTCCATTTAAGAGTCTTGTGAATTTACTCTTGATCCCATAAGTACATACATTATTGATCAACTGGCAAACTGCCCTAAAATATTTAGATGCCGATATCACATTGAGCGTTACTTATTGTAATGTTCTATTCTACGTAGTATTCTTCTGTTGAATTAAATTTTTTTACTAAATAAATTAGTGGCTTTGTTCTTAGAAAGGTTTTCAAACTTAATTATTTAATTAAACCTTATAATTCGGAGTATCAACAATCGATTTCCACAAATGCAATACGTTAGCTTATTTTAAAAAGAAAAATTTATTCCACGTACACCAGACTACCCAGTTTCGATAGATACTGAGTCCAAGTTAGGTAGAATGCAGTACACATACTCATTCAAATCTTAATAGGTAATAATTAAATGTGTGTGACTCACAGTCTCACCAATCTTGGCACAAACCGAATCAACCAATCACCGCCTTACGATTTAACGAGTAAGGATGTGTATGGTTACCGAACGAGGTTTAGAAATGGATGGTGAGCATAACAAAGCAATGCAGGTTCGCCACTGTTGCCAAAGGGCATACAACTCGTAGTTTTTCGAAGAATATGACCGGGAATAACATTTGACGCATCAAATTATTCGGATTGTTAAGACAAATTCGATTCGAGACTAAATCGAGGCCCTGGACCTAGTTTGCTTGTTGCTTAAGGTATCCGACTACCCTAAAATTGCGAATTTTGCTAAAAGTTGATAATTTTTTATGAGTCTATTTTCTAGGTCATCTTATTAGCTTTATAAAAATACGAAGTTTATTATTTTCCATTCAATAGAACAAAAACTATAAGTGTTTATAAAGAGAAAATGTCATTACAATAAGCAAGATGTCATACTTTTAAATGCGTTGTACTCGAAATGTTTTTTTTTTTGTTGAAAATGCTGAAACGGACTCCACGATTGCTAAAAAAGTTTTAAAAATAATTAACTTAAATTTTTTGTGCATGTTCTGTATAACAGTAGAAGTGTTTTAATCCTTAGATTTAATAATCACCTTTTTATTATAAAATTTACAGTCCCTTATGGGAATATAACCACTGTTTTTAAGCAATTTCATATAACAACTAAGATAAAGTGGTCTAGTTTTTTGTAAAAATTAAAATACCACTTGTCCTGAAGGTGACTTCAAAAATGAATAACATAGCAATACATCAGAATCGGAAATTGAAAATTTGTTCAAAAACTTTTGCTACAAAATGGGCAGCGTTTATGTTATTTTTTGTCAATTTTTACTCATTTTTTCCCCATTTTGTGATAATAATTTCTTTTTCCTCTTCTTAATTTTAGCATATTTTTATTAAAATGCACTAAACAAATGTAAAAAACAACTTAAAAAAATGCCCATATCTCCATTTTTTTTAAAAAAAAAGTTGTCGCAAGTAGTCGGATACCTTAAAACGTCCCTTTAACATTAATATCTTTAATATTCTATTCAAGTTTTTTTTTCATGTAACCAAGATCTGAACTGGCTGTTAAACTTGAGAAACACCACTAGTCTTTTTATTGAGCAATTGCAAATTGAGATTCCCATAAATACAATAAGAATTTCAATTTTGTTGAAAAAATACATTATAAAATGCTTTGAAATTTCTTTTATTCTAATTTTTTTTTTAAAAAAAGCCCTATTTTTGCAGAACATTTTCTTAAAAAATTTCTTTAATTAACTTTACTTATGCTAGTCAGAAACTAAGAAAAGAGGATGGGATGACATGTGATCGAAGAATTTACTTTCCCCATTTCCTCACTCCAATTCCGAAAAAGTTAAATAACAATTTAAATTTAAATTTTAACAACATTCATTATTCCGCTCGGTGGTCTAAGGAAAAAGGCAATCTTTTAATTAACTTCTTCACTGATTTCATTGAATCAGTGATTTTCAAAAAAGTTAAACGAGAAATGTTTGGCATGTTCTTAATGGAAAATTTAAACTCAGTCTGGACATTTATAGGTTACTTTACACTTTTCTCGAACTCAAGAATTTCTTTTATAAAGTTCTTAAAAATAAATACAATTAATAGTAAATTGCTAATCAGAAATTTTAGTAAGGAAAGGAGAGCTACTTTTAATAATTAAAGAGAAAAGTAGATACAACATACAAAGGTGGATATATTTTCTACATGAAATATGAAGTAATAGTATACCTTTTTCTGTATAAATTTTGATGAAGTAAAAAAACGAAACACACACAAACATCTTGTAATTATAAATTCGTATTGTTATTTAATATTGTACTCGTACAAACAAAATATTATCTTCTGCAAATAGTAAATCTATGTGTATACATCAAGTATTTAGCAATCGGAAACATATATTTTCATTTACATCAGTGGTTACCAAACTTAATGAGCATATGGACCTTTTTACACTAAACATTTGGTCATTAGCTCTCAAGTGAATAACTCTACTTCAAAAATTTATTGAAAAATTATTAACTTTATTTTTGTTTCCTGAACGATAAATGTTAACGTAAACGTAAATTATAAATAAAACTTAGAAGTATATAGGCGGGCATAAAAATGTAAATGTGTTATCCGAAGCAGTATTTATCCAAATAATAATTTTTCAAAATTAAGAATAATTTCTTTCATTCACATCACACATCTCGCACAAAAAACTGTTGATTAGAGGAGCCACTTTTTTATACTTCCATAATGTAGAGGTTACTGCATGTAGCGGATAGGTTCTGTTCTTGCTTAAACCTGCATAAGTCTCAACCTCGAACGGCTTGATTTCCAAAGATCGACGCTTGTCATTATTTGTACTTTATATACTAACCTAAGCAATTTATTTTTTTATTTTTTTTATTTTAACTGTAAATTATTTTACACATAAGCATAACTAGTTATTTTAATTCAATAATGGAAATGGGTTACATGCATTTTGCTTTATATTATATCTTTCATGAACCTCTTAACTTTGTTCACGTGCCCCAAACTTAATTTTAATTTGCGATTAACCCCCACAGAGATCACAAGGTCTCCCAGGGTCCATAGGAAACACGTCGGGAATATGTGATCTTGATCCGCGATACTCAACCTACCGCTACATGTGGCCCACCGGACCTTTCTGAGTGGAATTGTCTTGGCCCGTTTCGCTAACAAATTTAATTATTCAAGAGCAATGCATTAAAAACTTAGCAAGAAATGCTATGAATCAAGCAATCAAATATACTAGTTTTGATATCGATTAGATAACTTTTTTTTTGTAATGGTTAGTGATAATAAATAACAGTAGAGCAGAAACCATTTTATGAGTGAAACTAATTTTTAAATAACCCTCTCCCCTGTCTTCTAAGAGAAAAATATCTGAAGAACTTATGTTGCTTCAAGACGATTAGGAACTTGACTATTTCGTAGAGAAAAACAAACGTAGATCAACTATTTGTTTGATATTTGTAAATGTTACATTTAAAAATTAATTTATAATATGTAATAAAATAATAATTATATAATTATTCAATACCACTAAGCACAAATCTGATCTAATGTCAAATAATACTGCGATTTCAGTCGGGAATTCACTACGAACTTGTTGCTACCATCCTACAATTGATAAATTACTATTTGAAATAAAAATAAAAATGACTTTGTCAGAAACAAAACCAAATAATCAAAATACATGGTAACTTTGTTTTACAACAGTCGACAGGCAAACAAGGTGGATCATTGATGAAAAAAAACAAATTCCCCCATAACTTGATAAAAAGTGCATAGAACCTATTTTTTGTGAGTTGATAGAGTTTAAAACAGCTTTAAAAAATTCAAACAAAATATTATAAGTTTTAATATTTTGATCAATCTTCCACATATTAAATGTCCTTGATATCATAGCCCCCCCCCAAGAACCCTCAATTTGCGGCTCGCGTGAAATAGTTATCATATATGTATATGGCCCGGGGGAAAATTTTTGCCTACCCCTGATCTAGATGGATGTTTTCCACTCAATTTTGTGTTTTCGTTTCATAGCTTAAAAACACATATTTCAGGCTATTTATAATATTTAAATGTTAGCATTCAGAAAAAGAACTTTCACGATAAAGTTAAATTTATAAACATGGGTATTGATTCAGAACATTCCAAAACATAAAGAAAAACACACACAAAAATAAAAAAAAAGTATAGACATTACTCGGATTAATTAAGAAAAAGATGTAGTGCAGAATCATTGAATGCTAATTATAATATAATTTTTTGACTTAAATGTCAAGGAAAATTTATATAACACATGTTTCCTCTCCAACCTATCGGGTATTGAAAATATAATTTATTCAAAGGAAAATGAAGGCTTTCGTATTTTTTATATTAAAGTATTTTTCATACTTATTTTAATAAAGAGTTTATTTTTTCTTATTGAAATTTAAATACGTAAACACTTAGAAACCGCTCTAAGCACTTGATGATTAATTTACGCCATGGAAACGGAAGTTTATTTTCAAAACTGATGATAAAATTAATCTTAAGTCATTGAAGCTAGGAAAAGTTTATAAAAATTTTGTTAAATAAATTTTACTGTACAATTTTTAAAGAGTGATTTATTAACAGAGTTAATTCAGCAGGGGAATACATATTTTTAAGAATAATACCAGGATTTAATTAAATATATTTAAAACAGGATTATTAAAAATCTATTTTTCAGCTTATAATTTTTTTTTGCTGAAATATGACAATAAATGAATTCTAGCCAATTTCATCAAAAATATTTATGGGGACAATTGTTTTTGGTTTTAAATATTAAACTTATGAAAATTAAAAGCAGATTTTCTTATAAATATTACTATTAAATTCTGCTGAAATCTGTGTATTTTTAAACTGCATTTGTTTTGTATGTATAATGACGAGCTAGAATACATAAAATATATATCTTTTTTGTGAAATAATTCCATAAATCATATAATTGATCTCAAAATTATATTTAGAAGAAGGTTAAACAAGAACACTCCATATATTTAATGGATTAAAAACAACCAGTATATCTTTAATGGAATAGGTTTAACAGTGATTTTAAGAATAATTACTTCTAAATGTAATAAAAACACATTCAAATGATCAACAAATTTTGAACCTTAAAACTATTATTTGTAAACAATCGAAAGATAGTTTAATAGAAAAATATTTGGTTTAAAGCAATAAAAAACAAAATAATTTAGGTTGAATTTGTATGAGGATTTAATGTTTCACTTAAAACTTATAAGTAAAATAATTCGTCAATATTTTACTTCATTGTTGTTGTTGACTTTTTCCACCTGATCTGTCTTCAGTCTAGATCAGGTCCATGAGTCCAAGAATCCTTAAAAAATCATATAAAAGAAGAGGAGTGGAGTACGTCCTACTTGTCAAGACCCGTGCAGTCCAACAGATGTTGCGGAGAGGCTTTCTGTGAGTCAAAGTTGGTACACATAAAATAGGCTTTTTTGTCCATCAACAAAAGAGATGTATTTTATGAGTCCACTTGGACTTGAAAGGGTTGACTCGACGACTCTATCCACCATGATAGCAAGGGCACTACCTGAGTCCTCTTATTATACCAGAGATGAGGTGGGGAGATTTTCTACAGCTGCTGGTTTGAGATTTTTATTTTAGAGCAGATTTCCGAGAATATCAGGGTGGTTAAAGGGCCTTCCTTTTCATTGCCATACAGTCCATTGTGAGACGGGATTCATTAGAAATTGATCTCATGCTGCTGAGAAAGCTCTGAGAGTATTTAAAATCGAAATAACAATTTTATCACTAAATTTAGCCAAGTGACATAAGTGATGGATGGCTATCAAAAAAGATTCATATATCAGGGGAAAATGTTACAGTTCAAATGTATTTAAGTGCCCCATTAAAGACAATTAGCTTAGATCTAAAAACAGAGAAAAGTTCTGTATTTCTAATTCTGATTTTATTTATGAGGGATTCGGGGCCTTTAGAAGAATGTTGCTATCAGAAAAGTTATGTTCATTTTTGTTGCCCTCAGGATAAATTTGAATAGAAATTTCTAGAAAATGATTGATGAACTTCAGTGATAAATTTGTGATCTGTTAATGGATGAAAACGTTAAAACAAAGTTTTAATAGTTGGAAATAAATTAATCAATAAATATCCATTGTAATAATTTATATAATTGTGCTTTTAAGAAAAACTTTTTTATTAATAATATGTTTTATTTTATTCATAATGTTTCGACACATGCAAAGATGAGAATCGAAGATGAATTTATTGTTTGAAATTTCATTTTCTTCTTTTTTAAAAGGAATATCTATGAATAACAAGAAAATAATGGCATACTAGGATATTGCATATTTTAGATCTAAATAGATTTTTGATTTTGAAATGAATTTAAAAACCATTTTTCGTAACCACAGACATCAACCTTTTCAAATTTCTTGTAATGAATATGAATTATAATGTGTCAGTATTATGCGATGCGATTCACGTACGTCAGTTTAATAAACAACGCAAATATTTAACAAATAATTAATAAAGAAGTAGCTATGCTGTGTTTAATTGGTTTTATTCGAGTTTCGTTTGATCCAATTGAATATAAACTAAGCATTTTTTTCAAGTTATGAAATAAAAGGATAATTTTATTGCATTAATCAGTTAATTCTTTAGCAATTAATATTTATTCAAAAACCATAGAATGGTCTTAATTTAATTAAGCCACTTAAATAAAAAACAGGAATTATGGGCAGGTTTCAAAGCAATCTTATATTTATTCTTTTCACAAAGCGCATTAACTTAAAATACGCATACACATTTAGAATCTCTTTTTCAATAAAATTTATACCACTTCTATACAAATGACTCAGCAAGCATTTAATATAGACTATTATAGAAATTATAGTGAAGGGATTTTCTTGTAGAATTTGGAGAATGAAATGAATTTTTCATGTATAATTTTAAGAAAGGAAAAAAATAACAAAATGATGCTCTAGTTTTGAAATCTGCGTACAGAAAGATTATAATGAAAACGTTTATATTAGGCAGAAACAAAATTATTAAACAGATGATATACCTTGAAACTTCGCAATACTGATTTTGATAAAAAAAACTTTATCAACTGATTTTGATAAAAAAAATTTATCAACTGATTTTGATAAAAAAAACTTTTATCAACTGATTTTGATAAAAAAATATATTTCTAATGGTTTGTTGCTTCTTAAAAAGCCTTTTTTTATTTTTATATTAATTTTTTGATATGATAAGCTAGTTATTACATCTTTATCAATAAGATACCAATTGAAGTATGACTGAGAATATAGAATTATGTTTTTAAATGATAACTAATTGGAAACCCAATTTTTTCGAATTGAAATAAAAGGTTATAAATATAGTTCATTTATATACAAAATAAATTAATTAGATCTCGCATACTAATTGAAATCATTATTCCAAAAACCCTAATTCTTATATAAATATCAAAAACTAAGAAACCATGTTAAATTTCTTCTGTTGGAGTATTACGCTTTTAGATTTAATTTGAGAAAACAATATGTTAGTATTAAGAGAATAATTCTGAAGGGAAAAAATTCAAATAGAAATTCCTATTTTTCAGACTGAGTAACATTGCAATGACACTTTTTTGATAAAATTTCTTCAATATACACTTAGTTACAATACATATTTTTGCAAATATATTTATTACTGTCATTTTACATTACCATTATAGGGTATTACGAAACAGCTACTATATGTGATCATATACTTATTTTTACTTCCTATGATTTAGGTGTACTAATTTTATCTAGGTAATTTATATAAAAACATTACGTATCAAAAATCATAGGATAATTCTAAAGCACTTGGCACATTTATCTAGAAAGTAAACTATCATTGCGCTGTATTGAAATACATTTTCCGATATTAAGAAAGATTACTCTATGGAATTGTTCATCAGCTTTCTTTGCAATTTAAGTATACCAAGCGTGACCAATCTACCAATAAGTACTTTTGAACCCCGCTGGGAAAAAAAGAAGACATTTTACTTCCCTCTTTTTTTCAATTTGAAGGTCTAAAGACGCAGGAAATGTACATCATGCGTGACAATTAAGTCTGAAATTCATCTAACAAGCATCATTTGATCTACTTTATTCCCTGATAATCAATCTCTTTGCATCTCTTAAAGAATTTACTTAAATCGTGGCACAATGTGATAAATTGGGGCATTTTAGTAAACAAAAGTGCCTTCAGGTCGTAATTGATGTTTGGCGATTTCATTAAACATTAAGTAGCTCCAATTTCATGTAGCATTGATAAGGCTTAATGCCTACAAGGATATCCGTATTGTTTGTCCACTGCAGTCATTCAACAATCTATACCCCGACAACTTCCGTTAGTTACATCACTTATAAAAGATATTCGGCAACTTCCGCTCGCATATTTGTTGGATCTTAAGTCTGACAAGAACTATCGACATGGCTTGTAAGAATATCACTTGGATTTTGATGTGTATCGCTATTTTCATGTTGGTTTTTGTGTTTCATGAATCTTCCGCAGGACCAATAATACAACGGCATATGGCTATGAAAAAAATTGAAGAGATGATTCCTGCGATTATGGAAAGACTCATCATGCGACTTATCTTTAGTTAGACATCCCAGCTTGGATCTCTTATCTTTTTTTCGTGTGTGAATGATTGCATTATCAATGCAACAAATATCAATGGCTACTACGGAGATGTTCTGTTTTACATTATCTTCTTCGAATAATGGATTAGTCAACAGTTATAATGAATGGGTTGCTGGAAATCTTATGTTCATTTAGAACATTCAAAAAGCGCTGGACGCTGATTTCAGTTCAACGTTCATAGAAAAAAATGTAAATTTGTTTTTCAATGGAATCTGCAATATATCTCCATGGAAAACAGCTGAAGTTAAACCGAATTACAGTATTTGATTACCATTTTTTAAAGAAGAATGATAAGCTGTCTTCAATGTTGATGAATGGCCGACTATGTAAGATAAGAGCACGCAATTTCAGATTTTTTTCTTTTTTAATGTAAGCACTGTTTTACCATTATTAATGTTATCATAAAGCAGTTGATGTTCTTGAATTTATTTATGTATATATGTTGACTAAAGTTGGAAAAAAATTTAAACTATTTGATTTTGTCTGGTTTTTTGAAGAAGAAATTATGTATATCAAAGTTACAGATATTAAAAAACTAAAAAATAGCTGTCCTTTTTTTCCCTTTTGACAGTAATTAAATGTTTAAAAAATATACGTAAATATTAAGATATTTAAGCTGCTTAAAGTATGCTCCTAAATAATTGCATTTTTTATTTTGTGCTTCGTTAAAAATAATTTTATTTGATGTAATTTCATAATCAAGGACATTTACCATACAATTTTTTTTTATTTTAATTATCTCAAAAATCAGAATTTACTAACACGTTTCATAAATAATAATAATCTAAAGTGAATTTTTTCCCGTTTTTTTTAAAGTTTTGTTATTTATTTTAAGTTACAAATTTTTAAATGATATATTCTAGCTTTCATTTTGTATAAGTTGAGCAAGGAACAAGAAATTCGTATGGTTAAATAAAATTAATGAAAGATTGTTTCTTCTCAAAGTTTTGTTCTTAGTTTTACATAATATATGAAAACAAAATAAAATGCTTTAAAATTAAATTGGAAGAATGCTACTTAAATAACAAGAACTAGCATATTTTTAATTGAAGACGTTTTAATATAAAAATAATTAAAATAAAGTAAAAGTATTTTATAATGAAATAGATTTTAAAAGGCAATGCAGTCAAAAAATTTTGAATAGTTTCAAAACTTTAAAAATATATTTCGTTGCATGCGCTTTCATAATAAAAATAATTATTTTTAAAATAAATTCTTGGAACTATATTCTATTTAAATTAACATGCATTCAAGGATATGCAAATATTAGTTCTCGTATAAAGATATTGTATCAAAATCAACATCAAAGTAAACATAGAGAATTTTTAAAGGACAATACAAAGTGTGATAGATAAAATATTCTAATATTGTAGAGAGTCGTTGTTTTGATGTATATTTTACTTTCCCATTTGCATTGTTCTCACATAAATATTCTACTTTAAAGCTATATATATATATATACTAAAATTTATTTTATGATTTAGGAAATAACATTTTAATTTATTTTGTAAATTTATCATTGCATTTCATTTGGCAGTTAATTCTAAAAATCGAATCATTGTATGATGCAAATTACATGAAGTGTGAAAATAAAGAAAAGAAATATTTATAGAAATTAATAATTTGTTGTCTTACAAACTCTGATAAATTATTTTACATTAAATTTTTCATAAAGGGTATTTATTTTTGAAAAGAATCATATGAGACGATATTTATCATAATTTAAGAATTTAGGATTAATTTTAGAATGTATGTCAATTTAATTATTACTAGTAACCGTAAGCATATTTTAGATGAACATGTCGGTTTTAAGAAGAAAACTAATCAATAATGTAATAATCATTATACTACATATTAAGATAAATTTAAAAGTAACATGATAAATTTAAAAATAATATGAGGCTCTTGTAGATTTCTTTGATTTTTTTTTAATTAATAGGAAATTGAAATCAGATTAATGCCAATTTCAGCTATTTTTATCTGTTACATTAAACAGTTACACAGTTTCATTACTTGTTTTCTCATTGCCAGAATATTTTATTTATAGAAAAATATCTTTATTTTATGTACTCTTAAATATGAAGCATTAAATAATATCTTATACTTAAATTTTAAAATTAGAAAATCCACTTATTCCAGACGTCACTAAGAGTTGAGAAACTTGAACTTTAAATCAAATTTTTTTATAACGCCATGTCTGCTTTTATGAAATTTTCCTTTACTGTTTCTTTTATACTGCTTCTTTTTTTGGGAGCATTGTCTCAAATTCGTGAATGTACTTTATAAATGGGTTAAGAATCTTTTAAATCTTATTACTTAAAATACCAATGCTATTACAAATACTATTACAAAAATACTATAAAAACTTTAAATATTAATACTATTATGGTAAGCAGAAAAATATACTGTTTTTTAAAAATGTTCTCAATTTTTTGTTACTGGTATAAGTATTTTTATGCATTTGTAGGCATTGAAAAGTTTTGAAAAAAAGGAATTTTTTTCTTCTACATAGAAGGATTGCTTTCGCTAGCATAGATAGCTTATTATAAATAATAATGTATTGCAAAAGTCAGCAAATGGATTTAAAATACTTTTGCACAGTTTATTCTTTGAGATTCTATTTATATAATAAGATCTCAAATGCTATTATATAAAATTTAAAATTTTGAAAGATTTATAAATAAAAATCTTTTCTTTAGATATCTTGAAGAAGCCTATTTGTACGCTTATGATCAGTTATTGAAATATATAATCAGAATGAAGTTGGAATAAAATGAATTTCAGAATATTTATTTTCAATATGCAATTTAAATTTTTAAAATTATTACTGTTTTTAAACCGAATTTTCCCTTTTCAATCCCCATTTATTTTGTCTATTATCAACAACATCATTTTAATAAAATGAAAAAATACTATATAATCAAGAAATACTAAAAAATAATTATGATTTCTTAATCTTCCTATTTTTGATTTTATTTTATTTTGAATTTCTTTCAATAAAATATGTTAATATTTTAAACTTTTAAAGTATAAGTAAAGAATTTCCTTAAAATTTCTAAGTGTTAAGTATAACGTGAAAAAAACCAACTAAAATTAATTTCAAAGATAAGTGTTTCAAGAAACCACTTTACAAAACAATTATTTCATTTTTAGATTATAATTTTACCGAAGCTGTGTAAAATAACTTGATCTTATTGAACTTATTAGTAAACCCTTTATCCCAGTATTCAAAATATGGATAAAACTATTTGGTTACTGTAGTAATGAGATGTTCATCACTTTTATTATGATAGGTATCTTTTTAATTTGCACCCGTGAGACGCACTTCCAAAAGCAAGTCTAGCATGTCATGGGTTCGATCCTAGTACCACTAAAGATCCGCCGTGTAGGGGAGCGATGCACGTTAAATCTGTCGAGAGCTCAAACGTCCTCCCGTTGGCGTGGTGTGGTAGTTAGGAGAGGGGGGTGCCAGCTCAGGTGTCGTCCGCGTCACTTGACCATGGTTCAAAATTACGCGGACCGTCGCCAAAAGCCCTCGTGTTGCTAATCAGTGCGACGTTAATATTCTCTCTCTCTCTCTCTCTCTCTCCAAAAGCAAGTCTTAAAACAATAACTGAATGCGAAAAATTTAAGTAAATAATGATTAAATTTAAAAAAATTACTACACATTAAAGATTGCAGGGCACCAAAATATGCATTGAAAGTTTGGTGGGACATTTAACTTTTATGAGAAGTTGTATCAAATATTAAAAATTAGATAATTCTTAAGTAGATTGAGTGCAACTTTAATGTAATTAAAATAAAGGTATATAATTAGGTATATAACAGCTTAGGGACATTTGTTGTATATCACTATAAAAGGAAGGAAGGACACACGACGCTTATGTGGCACTTTTTTTGATTTTCCTTATTTCTATACCTTATAAAGCCCTAAATTTTTGGACTGGTAGAATGTGATAAGGTAAGCCGAAATGAAAAACTTCAAACCAACAGTTTTCGACCCATTTCGATATTTATATAACTTAAAATTATATTTATCGGTCTATTATTACATAGAAAATCACAACCGATTGAAAAAGTCAATCTTCAATTTTTAAAAAAATTTTGGGAATTAAAGAACTTTGTACACACATAGATATGCAATCCAGGGTCCGCACAATAACTGTATTTTAAAATAAAAGTACAATTTAAAGTTTAAACTGTTCGAAAATGTATAACGGATTTATGTGTATGCAAAATGTACTGAAAAAGGCATATGCTTTTACACAAAGTGTGATTCGAAAGGATAATAAATGAATAGAATGTAACATTTTATACAAGCATTTTAAAGATTGCCTACTTTATATAAAAAAGAAACAACAGTGAAAGTTTCTAAAGATTGGTTGAAAGAGAAAGCGAGTAGAAGAACTGATGCATGCTAAATGTGTCCAGGCTCCATTCCCCAGATTAGTATAAAGTGGAAGTTTTGATGTTGGATACCTAATAAAGTGTTGCCCTATAACTAGATCAAAGTACTGAATAAAAGAGACTGTCAATTGTGGTGTAAAGTAATGCAAAGTTAATTAACATTCATTATATCTCCTGGAAATTACATGTGAACAGCTAATCAACTCATAAATAATTCAATAACCTGCAATTTTTTAAAATTAATCTTATATTAAAGACTAGAATTTAAAAAAAAGAGCAACAATTTTTGAAACAATTAAGGTTATACAATTTTTATGCTATAATATATCAAACACGTAAACATGCCAAACAAAAATGTAAAAACCATTTATTAAATTAAAATAATTTACATTTTGATCACACTTTTCTGATTTTGTGTTTTGATTAGTAATTTTCACATGAATTTGCTAAATAAAATATCAGAACAAAGTTAAATAAATGATCTTACTGGAAAATATCAAAATTTTAAATGATTAGTTTTTTGAAGAGAAAGAGCTCTTAAGAATTTAGATAAACTTAACTATTTACTTTTAGAATCAGCTTACTATTTATCCTTGACTAAAATATTAATTGAAAACATCTGTTATTAAAATGAAATTTAAAACTTAGGCCCATAAATTTCAAAAAATCTCGAATACAGATACCTTTTATCATCAAACTGAAGAAGGATTTTGAGTTTTTATCAACACGTGATTAAATTTTTTTTTTTTGCTTTTGTATTTATATGCCGTTTAATCAGAGGGATAAATTAATGAAAAATGTAGCTTTCTTTTAAGGGATTAAATTTTCTATCTGAAAAATTCTTCTCAAAAATAAAGAATTTCGAAAATATTTTTATATAATAACATTAACTATGTAAACACATACCACTACTAATAAATTCATCAATTTATGTGTTATTCCCTGTCAAAACGTCACATCATTTTAATTACAAAGCCAACCTCCCCAATAAATTAACACTTTAAAAGTTAGCCATGGCTTATAACATAGCATTTGATACAGGTCATGGCTTATACTTTAATTATAGAATATATTTACTTTTAAATTATCTCAATAGAGTAAGAATTAAAATGTTTTACAGTTTAGTAATGCAAATTAAATAAAAAAATTGTGCCGAATTTTCCACAAAAAAAAAATAGTTTTATCTGAATTATATGCTTTTTTTTTTAGCTATAAAATCTTATTTTCTCCTTATAATTTTTTATCTTCTCACATTAAGCATTAGTTTTTAAAAAATAATTATTCTTAAACAGTTTCGAATTTAACTTTTTCTTATAAAGAAATTTTTTATTCAAAATTTAAATATTTTGACACATAAATGCAAACACACACACGCTCACGCACACACATATATAAATATATATATAGTTTTATTAAACATAAAAAAATGACGAAACTATATCCCTTAATTAAATATTCCACACATACTTTTTTTTCATTTTAAAAATTTATCAACTAAGAATTAAATAGTTTAAGATTTTCCTAGTTAATTTCCAGACTTAATTACATTCTACAAATCCAAGTTATTCTCTGCGATAAAAGTGTGAAAACTCACACATTTTAAGTGAAACATTTTTCACTACGCAAAGTATATTTACTTTATCACGTTTAAAGGTAACCTTAATAAATGCCTTGAATCAGAATTTCAGTGTGTTTGAAAGTTTAAATTTATATGCTTGAGTTATACTTCAATTACTTTTAAGAAATATTAAGATAGTGAATAAATTCATAATGCGCGATAAATAACAGAAAGAGAAAGCTGATAATAAAAATAAATAATATTGATAATGGATGCATTCATTCATTTTACAATTCTTATCCCTTAAATGTCATGATCATGGGTGAGGTAGTTTATATTACTTTCAAAATAAAGAACTATGAATATTTTAAAACACGATTTTTCTTAAGCAAAATAATACATTGCCTACTGTTCAAACAACGAGGGAAATTCCCTGGAGCATGAAAATAAATAAACCTTAACTAATAGCAGTTCATAATTCAATGAAGCGAATATGCTTCTATCAGTAATCCTTTAAGCTCATTTTGATTATACCAAGGAGTAGCAGGCACTCGGACTTATTTTAACTCTTAACAAATGTTAACAATTGGGCTAGTCGAGGAGGAATCCTATTTTAAGAGTCTGTTGCAGCTGAATTTGAGGAGCATGAAACTTTTGATGATACTTATAAGCCTTGGAAAAGGAAAACTACTCAATGTATACTGTAAGAGTTGAAATTAATAATTCTGATCTGTAGAAAAAGGAAAGTAAATATTCCTAATCCGGAATTCCGAATCTGGTTGCAGCATTTCATTTCTTATGCAGATTTCAGAAGTTTTCTAATCCATGGTGGAGTATAAAAGGGTCACATCGCGTATTCCAGACATGCAGATTAGTATCAACACCACATCGGCTATGTCTCTTCTACAGAAAACCATTTGCACGCTTGCATTTTATTTAGTGGTGATTCTTTGTCTGGCTGCAACATCAGACGCGAATAAACTTCATAAACTCTTTGGACAAGAAGAAGATTCTCGTGAAGAGTTCCGAGAAGGCGTAAGACGTGTAATGACCCCCTTGATGGCACTAGCAGTAGTTCTCAAACTTGTTTTTGAGAAATAGCTTTTTGATACCTGGTATTTTTTTTACGCCATTTGTAGTTTCTCTCTTCAGAATTCATTGTCAATCCTGAGCCAGTTCCTTCCGACTGCTTTTTTATAAGCCAATTTGAGAGATTTTGTGTCTTTAGTGCCGAAATCATGTGTCTTCAAATGTACATATATTCACTCATAATCATTTTTTTTCGAAGGAAATTCACAATTATATGTTGCTTTCGTTTTAAAGAAAATTCATTTCATTTATTGTGTATTAATACGTACATATAACTTGTTGAATTTTTTTTAAAAATAGCATTTGGTTCAATGTTGCGAATTTTTATCCAGACGTATCGCTTTATTTTCCCATCAAATTTTAAATATTTAAGCAAAAACTGTAATAAATCATTGATTCATATAGTGCTTTATTAAAACCTTGTCTGATACTAATCAATTTCATGTTAAAACTGTAATAAGTTTAAAAAAATAATTTTTGATTTATTTTTATGAAAATATGGAAGTTTTGATGTCTGTATTTTGTGATGATTCATGATTCCAATGTGAGATAAAAACAAAACTATTTTTTAGCATTCAAAGCATTTTAATAATTTGTATTTAATTTTACTAAATTTTATATATTGTTTAAAATTACCTTTATATGTACGAATCAAAATAGAAATTTACTTGCTGTTTGTACGTTTTTCTAGATATGTGGTTTGTAAAAATCAATATCAGTTATGTATATTTGTGAAGACAATTTTTATGTATTAAAGTTTTATGCAGATACAAATTAAGATATTAAAATATTGAAAACATAGTGGCATTTTAATTAAAAAGCAATATATTCTTGCAATATGAAAGTTTTATTTTAATTAAGTTGAACTTCATAAAATGTAATTCATCTATTGTTCTTTTTAATACATTGAATTGATTGATATACTTATTTCATACTTCAGAAAATGTCTTGTCATTATTTACGATAAAATAGGACAAATAAACTTGTAATTTTTAAATTGTAAATAAATAGCATTTGTTTTATAAACCAATACCTTGTTTTATTTAATCATATTTCTAACTTCTTTTCTTTTCTTTGAACTAAGGACCATTGACCTAGTTAGATATATAGATCATATGAATCAGTCACTGTATTAACTAATTTTTTTCTTCCCCATGATACTTAGAGTTTACTTAGATTCCTTTAAGTAATATCGCAATTACTGAAAATGATTTGAAAAAAAAATCACAGCTATTTATAAGTTAAAAATGGCAATGAATATAAAAGGAAGAAATGCTTCATAAATTCAAAGTGTAAATAATACACCAAGTTATTGGCTTTGAACTTGATGTAATTTAGTTTAACCGTCAAGGTTGAGTAAGATATATAATTTAAATCATTATTATAGAATCTATTTTTGTTATTGACGGTGATATTCAAAAGTAAGACCAGGAAGACTTATTGCTTATATTATAGAGAATTAAAGAAAATAATGTTTCGGTTATAATGACATTAGGAATAATTTTAACTTTTGAAAATAAAATTTAAGAAAACTAACAATTAAATTACTCGTTAGTTACCTAGCATGACCACTTGGTTATCGCGGCCGATATTATACAAACAATTTTTACCATTTTTTTTTAAAATTTAATATATAGTATACATTTTTTCCCACAATTGAAATTATGAATAACTATTTCAAGAATAACCGAGATATATCGCTTTAAATAACCTATTTTAATAGATTTTAAAAAAAATAGAATAAAGATGTATTATAATTCATTTCTATATAAAATGAATAATTGCTCTTAGGAGGATATATAAAATTTCATCTATAAATAGAAGGAAAAAACTTATAATTTAAAATAAAGATATTCTAGAAGGAAACTGAATTGTATGTGAATATCGAGAAAATATTTTTTCAGACTATGAAAAATTTCACAAGATCTTATTGTGTTTACTCTTTTGTGTAATGTTAAAGGTAGAAAAGGAAATTTTTGAAAAAAACTAAATTTACTCAATAAAAATTAATTTATAACATTGAATATTTGATTCCGATTATTTCAAAAATATGATTCCGTATGATACTTAGATATCTCTATTAATCAATATAATTATCTTTTTTAATGAATATGGTTGTTATCACATTAATATAAATTCAGGGATTACACAAACTCCACTTATGGAGAGGGGTGCATTCTAAACACTCCCAGACGAAAGCACCAATGGGTTAACTAATAGAAAAAAAATAAAAATCTGTTGGTTTATGTAGGATTTTGAAACCAGGCTTATCCTCTTGTGTAAACCACTGCATAAAACAGGAGATTTTTCTCACATGTTTTTGTTAACTAACATGTAGTTAGTTGCTTTTAGTAAGTTTACTCAAAAGTTTTCTATCAATACTTAAGTACAAATTCTAAAATTTTTAATAAAGAGTAAAGAAACCAAAGAAATCAATAAATAGAACGCAAATCTTGTTTTTTTTATTTAAAATAGTTTATTGAGCAAAATGAGTCATAAGTACATGAGGCATATAACAAGCAAACTTTTTAATTGTACTTTTCCTTTTCAAATAAGGAACAGAAATGAATAAACAATTATTTTCGAATGTTGGAGCAATTAAAAAGCTTTCTTCCTTTAATACGTAAAAAGAAATGCATAACGCATTCATTAGTCAAAGAGATTTTTAATGAGAATAAGAGCTGACAACTTACTTTACATCAACTAACGAGTTTTCTTATTTTTCGAAAACTAACTTCTCCAGGGTAAAGTCCTCAAGATTGAAACGGTTCGCTTGTAAATATAAACTTAGAAGTACAAAATTTACTTTTTAAAGACATATAAATAAGAACAAAATGAACACTGATGAAAAATATATGAAATGGCAAATTTAAATCGAAAAGTTTAAAAACCACAAATATGCTATCATACTTATGTTACACGAATGGATCATTAAAGTTGGGATTAATGTTTGAACTGTTAATAATTATTGCATAATGAATTCACTTTCTTTTGTTTATAGATAATAACTTATATAAAACAGAAATATAAATTTTAAAGAAATGTATAACACAATTTTTCACACATACTCATTTTATATATATATATTATATATATATATATATATATATATATATATATATATTTTAAAAATGTATAATTTCAAGAATGAATACTTGTTCAAAGAAGAAGACAAGATAGAACAAACTAAAATCAGGCATTATGATAAAATAAAACAACAGTGAATACTTCACAACGCTGCCACATTAATTAGTATCTGAATTATAGTTGCTTAGCTATATGAAAATTACAAGATCTTGAATGATTCTTTTTGGGGGCAAGCTTAAGAGGTTGCATCAAAAGGGTAACAATTAATTCTTATCCTCTAGCTTGTCTTGTATGCAAATCGCGTACTCATTTCTAATATTTAAAATAATAAAAGGGAGTTATTGCAAATAACAGTAATCATTTCGTGCCGATTTAATGACGTCTCCATTCTTTGGATACCTCAACGTTCAGTGAGCTCAATTACAAACTTTCAATATAATATGTATAATTTTACTAAAATGTTTCAAAAATAATATTATAATGTTTAATAATACATATATGAGCAAAACCTAAATATTGCCAAACCCAAATTTTTAATTAATTTTAAAATTCATATTTATGAATTTTTATTCATATTTAATTAATTTTTATGTTCATATTCATGAGTCTACTGATTGAGTAGCAAGAAATTTGTTAATTTTTGCATAATAGATTTAATCCAAGAAAATGTTTAACAAAAACCTGCACTTAATTTTTATTTCAGAAATTCTTGAATATTTATACCAAATTTTTGGTAGAATTAATATAAGGTATATTAGGGGAAAAACACATACACTTGTTAAAAAAGTATAAGGAAGACTTTTCATGAATAGTTCTAATTTACAGAATAAGTTCTTTATAGAAAGCTTCCGAAGTTAAATGTATAATAATTATTGAATTTCAGGTAAAATATAATAATAACCAGATAGTTCAATTGGTTCAGTTACAATTTCAAACAATACTTCATTATTAATCTCAAAATGTTTGGTTCATTAAAGTAACCAAACATTTTTCTTCAAAGAGACAAATATTTTTTTAACTAATTGAAATGGTATAACTGCAAGGAACATTAAATAGAATAAGGCGTACAGTGTTCAAGTATAATATTTTTCAGCGGTACATTACAATCCTGAGAATTTTGAAAATAGAACGGGATTTTTATTAGGGATATTGAAAAAACAGCTTTGCATGAATATTTAGAAGAAATACATTTTTTTTTCAAAATATTTTATTATTTTTTCCTTTTCCATAATATAATTTATTTCCTCTCTTATCAGCTATTTATACTTGAAACAATTACAAATACATATTTTACGTATTACACAATATGTTTTAAAAATAAGTTTCAATTAAAAATACACCCCTTACTTTCCTATTATAAATCTCTGAGTCCGGAACATAAATTTTTAAAAAACTATCTATTTTCACTTTTTAGAAGTTCAAATATTTATGTTTAAGATGATATATGATATGATGATGTACAATAAAGTTAGAAGTATTTTTATTTATTTTTTAAATGAAGCTACTCCTTGACGCGCATCAAATGAGCTCTGCTAGAAGCACCGTATATCTCCTTTCATAAGTTTCTGCTGAGCGTGAATCCATATGGTGTTCAAGTGGAAAAATTTGAATGCATTGGGTTTATCCAAAAGTGTATGAGTGTACGGTATGGTGTTAATTATAGTCAGTGATTAGAAAATCAACATTTGTGGAATTAAGAACTCTAAAATTAGGCATAAATATGGCTATTGCGCAGTTCAATTTGAGTCATAAGGCAAAGTTAATGATCTTAAAACATTGTGATATTTAACCAAATTATAATTGTGTGTCATGCTTCCAAGAATTAGATGTACGTAGAATTCATGTAGCCCAACGAAAGCATCTTGAGATCCCCCAAAAAGGTAAAATTGTTAAAAATAGTGACAAAGAAAAGAAAATTAGAAGAGTCTCTTGTAGGCTTAGAGGATATAGAAAATGCTTCTGGAAAGTACTAAAAAAGTAAATGCTCAACAAATTACAAATTTTTATTTTAAAGTCTGCTTTCTCAAAATGTAATATTTTACACTTTACCTACCTTTCCCCCTAAAACTACTTACTATATAATCCTAAAATTTTCAGTGAGCATAGTTTTAACATGTTTACACATTTTAATGGAGGGAATTAGATATATCTGGTAAACTTTTTACATAAGGCATTTTTAAACTAAATTTCAGGGGAGGAAATTTGACATTTTTTAAAAAAATTCATTATTAATTTAATTTTTTAAAGAAAAGACAAAAACTTTCTTTAAGGTTTTTCGATGGTACACATAGCGTAGAGTAAAAATTTTAATCTTGAGAAATAAGTAGTTTTTGAGAAAAAATTACTGCGGATTATATATATATATTATTTGAAAATTGAATTAATTATTTAAATTACGCAATTTAACATGGGCTCCTATGGACGTGCTGGACCCCCTTGAAACACTTCCTAAAGGTGGCGGCTACAGAATGGATATGGTAGTGAGGGTTGTAGTCATAGATGTTTCAGTTGAACGGTCAATTTGAATTTTGATTCTGATAAAAAAATTTCGAGTTGAATAGTGAAAAGTCTCCCTATGGCAAATATTAAAGACTAGGAGGGGATGATGTTCATGTTAATTATGGTTAAAAACTGAATTCGCCCGCCACTAATCCTCTTAAAATTTCGTTTGTGTATGTATGTGTGTTATTTTTTATTATACAGTAATCCAAAAGAACATTCTTTTTAAAAAAGAAAAAAAATGTTTTAAAAATAAAATAATTTAAATAAGTTTCACGCACAATACTTCGAACATGTTTTCAGGTTTGTTATAAAGGCATAACATATTTAGTTGCACACCATTTATTAACCTGATACTTAAGCCATACAATGCAGTCCATGAACTTCTATATGTATATGAGGCACATATACATGTATAGCTTGCCTTTCACGGTACTTGTAAAACACGGTTTCGATACTACATGATGCAAAATTCGCGATTATTATAACACAGATTCGATTTTACACAACACAAAACTTGAATTTAATACTATACGGTTTCTATATAACACTATTTTAATGAATTGTGTAGCATATTCTTTCATTAAGAGAAATTCTCAACTGGATTTTTTTTCCAATTTCATTCAATAAGAGTAATTCTTAACTTTACTGCTTCGCTTCAGTAGTACGTAGCGGAAGATTTAAAAAAAGAATTGCAATTTCTTTAGCTCCATACAGTGAAATTTTAAAAGAATTGGAAGATCGAAACAGGCAGATAATTGCAAGTACGTCAGATAATTTTTGTAATGATGGAGAAATAACAAGTGAAAAGAAGTTTCAACCAACTTTGAGAAGAAGAAAAAGTAGATTAGCTGTAATTTATGGGAGTGACGCTGGAAATTAATTTTGTGATCCTAAGTAGCCGTTTCTATTTATTTTGTAATAATAATAATTATTATTTTTGAATACATTTTTGTTGTATTTTTGATTTTTGTATTTCCGATTCTTGTTTTTGGTTAAAAACTTGAAGTGAATTTACTTTTTCATTTGTGTGCATTATTAGGACGAAATTTCAGCTATCATAAAGTTTCACTCCTTAAGACTTGATTTCGATATAACATGGAGCATATTTCCTTGATTTATATTAATTCAAAGTTTCGTATAACACGGTTTGGATATAACACCAAACACGCTTTCCGTACAACACAGAACATATTGCTCTGCTTTATATGATATACATAAATAATTAATTTAGTAAATAAATAAAATAATAATTTAAATAAATATATAAAAATGTCTCGTATAACATGATTTCTATATAGCACTGTAGAATTAACCGTGTTATACGAGGGACACCTGCACAGGGTTCCCTAGACTTAAGTACCTTATTAAGTTTCTTCAAAGAGTTCGTAAACTGAGTTGTTCGTAAGTTGAAATCATATTTTTAATCCCTATTTTTCGTCAAACATATTACAATTACGGCGGCAGCCGAGTGGTTATAATAGCGTGCAAATGATTTCCCTTCTTCCCATCGAGACTTAGATCAAGTACTGGTGCTACTAAAGACCCTCTATGTATATCTGCCTAGACTCAAAGTCCTCATGTTGAAGTAGATGTTTTGAAAGTGGGGTTCGGTAAGATGCGTGACCATCACATTGCCACAGCTAAAAATTACTCGGTACCGCTTCGATAATAGAACTCGTGTAATTTTAAAGTGTGTCCCATATAACTCTTTTCAATACTGAGAGTACTTATAAGTATCACAGTATAAACTTACATAAAATGACCATTTTTAAGAATATTCTAACCATACTTGGCAGAATACTCTTTTAATTCCACTCTTCTAGGATATGTGGAAGCACGGGTACAACTATGATGTGAATCTTAGTGGGGAAGGCAAATAGTTTTAAAGCTGAAGTTACGTTTTCAGCTGTTATTTTGATCAGACTGTCAAGCTTGCAAGCTTGTCATTTTAGTTCCACAAAAGCAGTTCAAAGTCAAATGGTGTTTTTTTTGTTAGTTAAGACCTTAGAAAACGATTTGACTGTTTATTGTAAGTGAACAGTGCATATAATTGATTTTATAGTTGAATAGCTTTGTGGTACCCGTATGTACAGCCAGTGCAATGGGTGTTAGAGAAAGCACTTCAAGTTCACTTTTCGTCTAAGAAGGTTATTATTGTTTTTTGTTGTGCTGTAGGATTAGGATCATGTTATTAAAATGAAGTATAGTAATGCCTGTTTGACATTTATTTTTAGTTAAACTTATTTAGTTTGCTTTTTGATTGTTTATTTTTATAACGTTTCCACATAAAATTTTGAAATTTGAATTTGAGCTTGCTTTTTTTGTCACACAAGTAAAAGAAATATATCTATTCTTTATTCAAAAATTAATATTTTAATTTTTTTGTGCGTAACTGAGATTTAAAATCAATGGCAAAAGGTTTCCAACGTATTACATCCCCCCCACACACTTTTCTTAGAATTGTCTGGAAAAAAAGAAGCTCAGCCTTCAAGAGTTTTTGGATTTGCTACATAACCCTACCATCCAAAAGCAGTGATGCACTAACAGATGACTCTTCAGATGCAGAAGTTCCAGCAAATAATCTGCTGGAATATTAGTTAGATTCTTAAGAAAACGATGAAGAGACTGAACCAGATGCAGGGTGTAATAGTTCATGTTCAGAAAATACAGAATTTACTACCCTAGGAAGCAGTGCTTTAAAAAACATTCAATCAAAACCTCACAAAATCCACAAAATGTAATATATTTTTTGTGTATTATGCAAAGAAAAACTGTTTTTTTTTTAATATGATCAAATTACGTTTATGTGTAAAACCTATTTTTATGTGTAAAAAAAGTAAATAAATTTTAAATATTTTATAACTTTCAAAAATAAATATTTTCTCTGTAAGTGTTTTCTGGTTATTAAGTGTTTTAATAAGTTAAAACTCCTTTAAAAAAGTCCTACGATCGTTTTGTATTATGAGAATGTTTTAAACCCCTGTGAACTGAAGGTATCTTTAAGTACCTCTTTAATTAATTAGCTCTAATGGATTAAATTTCCTAAAGTTAAGTATTTTATTCATGTATATTCCTTAATTTTCAATACAGTGACTCAAGAAAATATTGTTCAAAATGAACTGCAGAAAATCATAATGCGGTAGATAAAGGATTAAACAATTAGTCAATCAAACTGATAATAAAAGCTGTGCATAAAGCACATAAACCTATGTACATAATATATGTGCTCTCTTATTATACGTATTATTTTGCCCCCAATATTGTTATATTTATTACAAAATATTTTTTTAAGAACATATTGCCGCAAATCGAATAGATCATAAATCGAGAATAATATGCAGAAAAATATATTACTTCACTCGTATATTTCCTTATCAATTTTCAGTAAAAGTTTTCATGGATACAATACTAATATAAGTAGGAAACACAAAAATTTCATAACCAGTTTTATCGAAATTCTTTTAAGTCGTATTATTCATTATGAACTCTCGTACAATTCAATAAACTCAGTCAATTTCTTTTCAAATATTTGAGCAAAAATCATGTGTTTCCTATAGGGATTATAAATTAATGATAATTATCAGTAATTAGATATTTTTTTAAGAGCGACAAAAAACTTATAGCTTAAAATAAATAAAAAGTATTCTAGAAGAGCTGAAAAATTATGGGAGAAAAGCATGAAAAAAGGCGATTGAGGTGTTTTATAAAACTTAAAGATTTAATAAAAGATGAAAAGTTTTAGTTGAATTGAGTTAAATGTTTTTGTAAAGACTAATATGATTTTAAAAAGAACTAGAAAAGTAGAATACGCAATTTAGAGAGCACTTGATTATTTGATTGTGCACATTTTAATTCTAGCAACTGAGAAAATGTGCACATTTTTTAAAAGTAGCATGCTTTGATTTTCTGTTCTTTAAATTTAAATTAATTCAAGGTCACTCTTCCTTTGATTTTACAATTGAAGGAAGTAAACATTTAACTTGATAATTTTTTTACGCAAAACCATTTTTCCTTTGCCATTAATTATCTATTCTTAAAATTTTTCTGAATATATTTGTTTTAAAGGCCGCTTTCTTTGCTTTCCCAGGTTTTCCTTTCAAATACATATGCAATCATTTCACTACCTGTAAAACCGTTTTGTGTTAAGGAAATATCCCCTAATCTGTTTGTAAACGCACCCAAAAGTCCGCTACAGTCGAGTGATCTTACAACAAATGCAATCCAATTTACTAAAAATAGAAACGAATTCATTGAACTATGATATGGTCTCCAAATAACGGTTCTACGTTTTTTTTCCTCTCACACCCTAAACCCTGAGCAGAAAAGGCAGTTTTATTACGTAAAACAAGTGCCTATGTATTTAAACGATTAGCCTATAAGCTTTAGTTCTCAGGAGTATTAAATATTTCAATTTACGTCTTCCTACTGTATGCTTTATCGCTCATGATCTCCGTATATAAACGATCCGCCTAACTTGGAGAGACACATTACTCAGTTACCTCTCTCCCGTTTCTAGTTCGCTTGAAATACCACCTCTAAAGAAGAAAATGGTGTCGACTAAGTACTTATTTGTTCTGGTGGCTGCGCTCGCTTTCGCTGTCACAACGATGGTTGAGGAATCTACAGCAATGCCCATGCCACACCATCATCATAACAACCATCACGGCGTTGCTGCTCTGTTAGTTGCTGGTGCCCTTGCTTCACTGCTTCAACATCACCATCACTAACAAGTTCCGATAAGCGTTTGGAGAAGATAATCATCAGCGCTCATTGCATTGTGATTCGTTTCGTAATGCTTCGATGATTGTGGTGAAAGTTAATCTTTCATTTACCGTCAGTTTTCATCCGATGGTCATAATACGGGTAAATATACGATCCTTCCATGCGTAATTTTGCTTACCAATTCAGTAAAAGATCATTAGATCGTATCTGTCAATAAAAATAACTCTTTTATTTCGAACCTCAAGTGCATTTGGCTGTTTAATATTTTATATCTGATCATACTGAACAAGCTGTGCTGTTGCTTGTATATAATATTTTCTATTCCTCATTTGTAAATAAGATTTAACTGCAGTAATTTGTAAATATTTTTTACAAAATGATTTCATTTGTGATTCCTGTTTTCCATCTTCTGAGCTGTTTAGTATATAATATGTTAACATTGTTTTTTAAAAGTACAATGTGCATCGATATTATTTTGTTGTTCATATTGCAAATGCAGGTTTTTTCTGAATTGTTAAAATATGCAGGGAAATGCATTATGTGTAAAATGCATTCTATTTTTACTTCTACCTTTGTAAAATAGCAATAGAAATATGTACAAAGTATTATTGAACAATTGCTCAATCTGTGACTACTACGCGTATGTAACATAATATGTAATAAAGTACTGATTTTTTAGATCATATGGTTATATCTATACATTATTTCATAGATGTTTTTTTTTAGTTAGGTAAAATTTACTCAAAAATACTCAAAGCGTTTCTAATAAAACATGTTCTAAAAGTTCTTACTTCGCAGCCAATATATTTAATTACTAATTGAACTAAAAAAAAAGTTCCATCACTATTTATTTAAATTAACTCTAAAATTCTAGAATCATGATGGATAAAAATATTTTTTTGTACATCAATCTTTAAAACGGTTTATATAATTAAATTTGATAAATTTGGAAATATGGTAGTATTTGTTATCACATCATACTAATTTTTTTAATATTGTAATTATGTAAATAAATAAAATATGATGTTTATCTAATGTTTTAAAAAAAATAGTTTTCCACAATATTTTTCTGAATTCTTTTGTAAGATGAAATAATTGAACTGGTAATTACTGATAAGAATTTTGCTCAAATTGTATAAAAATGAATGAAAGCAACAATTTAGCCTAATCAGTATACACTTAAACTAAGTAAATTCCCAGATAAAACTCTTGACAGTATTATTATTTAAAAATGTACCGAAAATACATAGGAATTCACAAAAGCCATTTTTTTTTGTTTTTCTTAAAAGTACATATTTTTTAAAAACATTTATCGTTAATTAGTGAACATTATTAGTAGCATGAAATAAACTTCTATTGTACGTTTATGATATATATATTTTTGAAACTGACTCAATTTTAGGTTATAAGAGTAAAAAGGTGAATTCATTGATTTTAAGAATTTATGATATATGATGCTTCAGTGAGTATTAATAGTAACAGATTCAGCTAGACATTTTAATAAACAACGCAGAATTCTATGCGTTCTTAAAAATGCAAATAATAAAAATAAATAAAAAATCTAACCTCTACACTTTTTATTAATATCAGATGTTACAGAGGTATTTATAAATCGGCATAACTAATTAAATGGTTTTTTTGGTTAATTTTATTAAATTTATTGTATTCAATAATTAAATACCCGGTAATAATCGAAAAATAATTGTTATGATATAAAAAAAAATAATCATTAGATAAATTTAATGATTTTTTTTAAAATACAATATGGACTATAAAATTATTTATGGTAAATATTATTTTCCATTTTCGTTGAATGTTTAAATTAAAAATTTTTTAAACTGTAAACACTCTCGTATTAGCATTAATTTTAAATTAACTGCCTTGAAAAAAGGACTCCAAGATGTTCACTATGTTTTCTTAACCTCACAAAATTTTATTGTAGAAAATAATGCATTTATTGTACGTTCGGTTACTTATACAAAACATTGCTATTTATTAAAAAAAAGAATTAGGAAAAAAATTTGAAAAAAAAAAGATCTAAAATGTGTCGGTATAAAATTTATTTTTAAATAAATGAAATAAGATCATATCAAATTAGACAATAATGAGTTTGTAGGAAAAAGAAAATCATACTAAGAAAATTAATACCTTACATTATTATCTGGATTTAAATCAAATTACATAAGATCAAAACATTTTAGGTAAACTAATTTTTAGAAAAATAATCACATCATTAACATTATTATTGTATAAGACCTATGCATATAACGAGTTTCTTTTCTGATTTTTTTCCCCTCGAAATAAAATCTCTTAAAAAAATAGAAAGAAAAAAAATATCTCTACAGAAAAATAAAGGGGAAAAAACCAAAAGGGCAGAAAGTATATAAAATATCATTCCTAACTAAAATAAGGTTATTACGAAATGAAAAAAAAAACCATAATTCCCATGATTAGTAGTTTTTACTTTTTAATTTTATTCAAACTAATATAATTTGAGTAGAAAATAATATATACTCTAAATAATTTTTGAAACACAAAATGATATTTGTAATTCTTTCTGTTATCTGTTAATTTTTTCTTAAATATCCTTCTTAATTGATGATTATACCTAGTACTCACTTCAACAAACGCATTCCAGAATTGTGGTTTTTGAATAATTTTAGTCCCTCTCTCCTATAAAGTAAAATTGTAATTAGAGTTTTTCGACAAGTATTTAATTTACGGAAGGATATGCATTCATTTAAATTTTAACTTAAATACATGAGATAGGCTGCTGCTGAGAATTATGATTAACTCGTTTCTATTAATTTTCTAATTTTAGGCCTAACAGGCGTTTTATATAATATCCACCCACTCTCTATTTTAATATAAAATCGGAGTATTCCTGTCCAAACATTTTAGACGTAAAAACCAAAAGGGATTAGCCTATGATTGACAAAAATATACACACACATTCACGCATATTTTACTGCATCGATCCTTCATGTGCTGCAAATATTATGTGCTAAAAATATAGATTATATTTAGATATTATTAGCTCAATCAGGGTATTGTAATAGAAAACAATTTTTATCATTATGAGACGTTAAAGGAAATAGACCTATACCTTTTGCTTCTATGAAGAAATAAATTTAGTTATTTATAATAGTAATCCATATAATTACATTTTATACCATAAATTGAAAATTAACAGAAAATTAAAAATTATTTAAATGATTTATCAAGTGAATAAGATTAAAAAAATATGAAATAGTTGTGACGGGTTCTTACGCGTTTCACTAACCTTCTCGTATATTCTTTATAATGTTCTATTTATTTCAACCAATCTCCACCGGGAGCGAAAGCGTGATTTCTGCAAATGAGATATTTTATAGAAGTTCAGGTTTAGCGAGTTAGAATAGAGAATGAAATGAAATGAGAAAGTGTTTTCAAGTGTAAACGTAGATGTTGTGAATAGAATCCAACGCACCGTCGTGGATAAAAATTAGTTCGTAGAAGAACTTCTGGAATAGCTGAGAAATAAGTCACCTCTTAAAAGAAGAATCTTGACCTTAACTTGACTCAATCAAGATCCTAAAGAACCAACTAGACGAACCAGCCATAGTATAAGAAATCAGGTTAGTTATTGATTTCAATTAAGTATAAGTGTGTAGCTGTAATTGTACGCGTTGATTCTTTCGTGGATTCAGATCGGATTCCGTCGTTCACGATTATTGAACCCTTCTCATTCTCCACTGTGTTTTATTGTTCTTAAAATTGAATAGTATTTGTGTAATCTCTTTAATTAAGAAAAATCAATAAATAAGATTGATTTGTTAAAATGACTACTGAATTCATTAACCATTCAACACGTTCAGATTCAGATAATACCCGAAGGGGAGTTGAGAATCTTAGGGGTAGCGAGAGGCTACGACATAGTGACTCAATTACTGTGCGTATTTTAACATCTATTTACTTAAAATATATTTTACATTTCAGCATCCTAGTATACCATCTATAGTTCAAATTATTCCTTTTAAAATTTGTAATAACATTTTTTAAAAAAAATTACAATTTATTGACAGAATATCATTGTAATTATCCAAATACAACTTTCAAACTTTTCCTCCCTAAGTTATTGCAAAAAACACCGTTGCTCTTTTTCCCGTAAAAAGGCCAATTAGTTATTGCTCAATTTTTAACTTCTGGAATTAGTATTAAATATTTTATGGTGTCCCATTTTAGTGTAAGTCTTTATTTGTCTCCAATTTGGCGAATCGTAGAAGTCACTTTGTAAGAAATCCAATACAGAGAAAGAAACTGTTTACCTATCTTGGAACCTTTACTTTTAACCACTGACGAAGGTGTGAACTAAAATATGATTTTAAAAATTTTAATCAGTTAAATTGCTATGAATTTCACGATAAAAAGCTCGTTTCCTATACTTTTCCACTGCATGTCTTGAATGAACTTAAGAATTGTGAGTATCCGAAATTCCCCGTTTTGGTGAAAATTTTCGAAGCTTTTTTTATGCTTTTATTTTATAACCCATACATTTAATATTCCAAAAACACTCTATTTTTGTGTCTAATATATTTAAAAGCAAAATTATAGCATAATTAGTAGACCGAAGATGGAGTTTACAAAATCGGAAGTAGATCCTCATGAATATATTTTTAAAATATTGAATAGAAATTTTCAGAACAAATTTTATTTAGTTCTATCTGTGTTATGAATCAAAATCTAATCTCTGTGAATATATTTATGTACTCTATTGCTTTTTTAGGAAAAAAAAATCGTGTTTTTGCATAAAATTTGGCATATACAAAATTTTTTCAAAAGTTTCTTTTATTCCTAACACATATAACATATATATAAATGTTATTCAAGTACTGTATCAATATTATTTGAATAAATTTATTCGAAGTTTGTGTAACTGCAGTTTTTCACCAAAATTTTACTTAAAAAGACAATCGTTATAGTCTATAAAACTCTTCAGAAAACAGCAAAAGGTTTAAAAAAAGTCAAATTAGTTAAACATGAAGTTGAAAATATATTGACCTGTAAATATAATCATTTGAAAAAATTTATAATTTGTAGAAAATTTTTTATACTGTTTTAAAATCTTTAAATGCATTTTCTGAGAAATTATGTTTTTCAATTTTTTGCTTCACAATAAAGATCACCAGATGATTTATTTTTAAGATATTAAATTAAAATTTTCAGAAAATGTTTTATTTAGTTTTATCTCCAGTATAGACTATAATCTAATCTTTGTGTATATATTTATGTATTTTATTGCACTTTTTTTTAAGAAGATAACATTAGTTTTTGTAAAAAAATTGAGTTCTTGCATAAACTCTTAGCACACATATAATGATGTTATTTATATGCTATATAAATATTATTCCAATATATTAATTCGAATTTCCAATACAAGGTTTACCATAACTGCAATTCTTCACTAAAATTTCACTCAAAATTCCCAATATATCCAAAGTTATTTTAAATTTTATGGAAATTAAACTTGAATTCCTAGTTTTATGCCCCTTTTCAAATAAAAAAATGTGTTTATTTAGTTGAAAATTTATATATTTAAAAAAAAAATGCTCCGAAGGTAGTCATATACCTTAACCATACCACATATACCATATATCATTTTAATTATGTGTAAAATTACAATATGTCGTGTTTTCTTTTTTTATCATTATTTCAATGTAACCATACTATACTGAATATTCGTCGGCTTATTTTATTCATGCATGAAGTGATAGATACGTTGTTCTGATTCAAGAAAGAGATTAAATTTCCTTGTTCCTTAAAGTAAATATACATTTATTTCCTCGTCATTTCTTCTGTTTTTTGAGAGAAAAAAATACTTTTTGTCCACTCTTTACTCACTGAAGCGAAACGTTCCACAAAGTCAGCCGAAATTAATAGCATAAATTTTACAATTCATTGGTAAGGAAGTTTGTAAAGAAATAAGTTCAATGAAATGGTCAAAAGAGAAATATCTTACGGCAGGCTGAATAATGAAATTCTTTGTTTTTAAAATATTTTTCGAAAGTATATTGTAAACAGGAATTTTAGTTTTTAAAATTATTTATTATTTAAATGGAAATTAGTGTTTTGAACATGATTAAAGTGGTTAAAAAGAAGAAAATAGCTAGAGCAATTTACATAGCATTGCTCATCTTAGCGAATGACTTTGATTGGAAATATTCGAACATGGAACAATGCGCTGATGAATATTGTTACGAAGAGCTTCCAATTATTATGCAGAGGAGATCTATTAGATACCAGCAAAGTGTATGACATATGTCAATCTATATCATTGTACCATTTGTCTTATTGGATGCATTGTTTCACATACAGATGGGCCAGTTTGGAGTTTCTATCTAAAAAAGGGTTAGATATTTAACTATTCCTGTAAATATGTCTTGAAAAAAAGTAGAAGCATTTATTTCTATTTCGGCATATTTCTCGTTTTTTAAGAAAACATCAACTCCCAAACATGTAAGTACTTATATATTTTTTAAATTTTTAATTTGCATAATAATATTTTAAATTACATGGCAGTTTACAGGTTTTAATTTATATAATGATGAAATTTAGTTAACTAAATTATTCTGCAATGCATAATTTATATAGTAATAATAGGGAAAAAAAATATCTTTAAATATAGCAATACTGATAAAGTAGTTTCAGAAAAAAATGTGAAGAATGAAACAAAAAATTTAATTCTCTTTTACGGTTTAAATAATTTAATAACAATTTTGTACTGTTTCAAATAAAATAATGATTTTACTCAATTTATTTTAATATTTTATATTTATAATGTTAATTATACTGTTTTTTCCCCTCTATGTTTTTTCAATGCATTTTTTTATAAAGTGTAACAGTAAATCTCGTATTTATAGGATTACACAGCAGTATTAAAACATTTTTTCACGACTTGCAGTGCTTTGAGTGATTTAATTGCATATTACCTTTGAATTTCATTTTATTGTCAAAATTGATATTATATATAGAGAAAATATTACTCAATAAAATAAAGGATTTCTTGTTTGTCTGAATTAATATCTTTCCAGTTGTATGTAAATTTTATATTCTATTCATAATTTAAATTGAATCAGTAAATTATCAGTCATAATTAAATCAGATATTTGATAGGAAACTTCTTTCATAATAATACATTAACCGGAGTTTCAAAATAAAGCATGCTTCTTTTAAACGGATGGTATTTGTAACCTGAAATGGTTGAGATGTAATTTCAAAACGTAAACAATAATATGCTTACATTATTTTAATTGTAATTAAAGAATGGTGTTTTTTAAAACGTTTATTAAATAAGAAGCAAGAAGAAAATATTCTTACTTAACCTGATATATGAGATTAAATTATTTTGTAATGTAAAACAGAATTTTTTCGATTTAATTTTTTTTTTCAATTTTGGGAAAAAATACTATAAATATTTTATTTAATCATATTTAACTTTCAAATAATTATGAAAATAGAATACAAATTCCTTAAATTTTGCTTAATGCAACAGCAAAAAAACTGATCTCTCATTAGTAATATAAAATAATTTATTTTTTATTCAATTAAATATTTTGTAAATTATGCACTGAAATAAAAAAAAATAAAATCATTGCATGCTTGTAAAATTATTTTTATTACGAATACCACATTTTGACTTTAATTTCCATATTTTGAAACATCAGAGTTAGCAGAATTTTTCAAAATTAACTTCTAACAAGAAATTTTATTTATTAAATATTTTATCATTAATACAAATTATTCTCAAATGAACAAATTATGCAATGCATCAAAGTATATTTTTATTTACTCAAACATATTAAACAGTTCCCTTATTGCTTTTCCATAGAATTGTATTCAAGAATCCTTATGCATACGTTCTTACTCAGCTGGAAATGGTAGCTAGCAGAACGATCTACAGAGAGAGTTACACCATCAAACTAAACACTTAACGCCACATCTTGGAAAGCAACCGTTAAAATCCTCCTGCAAGCTTCAGTAGAAGGAATGGCTCTGTGCTCAGCATGCTAAATTCGAAGTCTATGGAAATGCCGGGGGATTTTACCCATCTAGTTCCAGAGGAAGGATTCGGTACTGGATTGCCATACGTATAGACTGATTTGGAGATTCTCTCTACACTAGGGACTGGAACTTAATGGAGTAATAGTGCTCCGTCCGGGAGTAGATACATCTGCTTCAGTCGTAAAAAGGGAGAGGGTAAATGTTATTTTCCCCTTGCTTTTGTCTATAGATGGGATAAGAATGTTAGGGTACTCCCACTAGAGAGGACTGCTGATGGTGCAAGAGAATTTTTTTCCCTTTGCCTAGTGTTGTCTTTCATTATTTTTTCATTTGTTTTCGAACCGATCGTACTACCTCGATCTCATTTTAGGAAGTCACCACAGGAATGGGATAAATGTTTTTTTTGACGTAAAATGTTTTCACGCATATTGAAAAAAGTATTTAAAAAGAGATATGGACTAAGTACCAGAAATTAATTGGTACTAGATTTAAAAATGATAAAATTTGTAAGATACTTATAAGTACTAATATTTATGACAATAGAGATGATTTTAGCTTCAGTATCATTAAAGTGTCTCTTTGGGATAGTAATATGCATTAATCAATTTCCAGAAACATTTTTTTAAAAATAAAATTCAAAGTTAAAGATACCAAGTTTCGCATAAATTTAAAAAACACAAATATTATAATAGTCTCGATAAATTTTACTCAGAATATTTTTTTAAAAATATATTATTTAGGGTTTTATCAATATTTGAATAAAGAAATCCTAAATTGTTATTTCAAGATTGATATGATGTAGATGAATGTAATTTAGCATTCATAAATCTGTGAATTTTCATTACACATTTAAGTACTTCCCTTCTCAAATCATAGATGAAAATACTATATATCACAGAAGAAATATTAACGAAACACTTATTGCTAATATATCGTGATTAAAGAGAGTATAGCAAGATACAAAACTATTCTAAACATCAAATGTATATTTTTAACTATACTGAACAACATTAGTATGCTATTACTTTATAGTAATTACTTTGTAGTAAAATTACTTTATAGTGAAATAGATTTCAATAGTAAAATAAATTTCATGATAAGTAATTGTGCTGCTAATCAGCATTTGTTTTTCAAGCTTTTAATTTGTATTTAGGTTTATGAATCTTGCAATAACTGGCTCATTGCCTTTTGTTCTCTCGTGGTCTAAACATTCCTTCACACGTTTTTGTTTATATAGATCATTTATTAATAATGTATTAAGAAATTTTATCTCTTTTTAATCCATACTATTTCACTCAGCGTTATTAACAGAAAGGGGTAAGGTTGACTACCAATAAAAAGGGTTAAGCCCCACTTTAAGTAAACAGTCTTCTGTCTTATTAATATTGTAACATACAAATGTATATTTTTTTTAAAAATTACGAATATCTATTTTAATCTTAAATTTTTCTAATAAATCATTTTATCTCTCAGATAGAGTATAATAAAACTATACTATAGTTTATATACGTATAAACTTCGTTGTTTCCATTTTTAGAGGATTTTACAGAGCATTCTATTTTTAAATGAAACCAAATTTTAAACCGCAGATATTTGAGATCTGCGCTTGGGATTTATTAAATAAAATTAGTACGAAAAAGCGAAAATAGGTGGTATAGTAGAGTTATAAAAAAACTCTATAGATGCTTTGTATCAGTGCCTCATTGTTCCCAAAACTTTAACCTCAAAACATTGTGTTTTGTAGAAGAACGTATCGTGTCTGCGTTTAGTTTTAAAAAAAATATGCCGTAAAATACAATTTTTAGGTTGTGGATTCATTTCATTAAATTTGGTGTTTTAAATATTCCCTTAATCAGAAGTTACAATGAGTGATATAAGACGATCCAAAAAAGAACAAGCTGTTGAAAAATAAGGACCACTTACTCTTTCTTCAGTGACAGTTTGTCTTAGTTAATGTTATACACCACGATGGTTTTGAGGACAGGCATCAGTCTACATAAAAACTGCTTAACATGGGCTGCTGTAGTTTGGGGTTTAAAACAATTTTCTCACACAGTGGCGTAATGTACATCTCCACAACCCCTGCATTGCGGAGCGGGGGGCAGGTGTTCTAGAGGGCCCAAAGCCCTCTATCCATAACACCAATTATGGATAGAGGGCTTGGGGCCAAAATGTGACTTTGCGAGGGGAGCCTAGTATTCTTCGTTGCGCCATTGTTTCTACATATCCTGATACCATTATCTACGTCTTACATGTTGTAAGAGTTATGCATTCGAAAAATTAGGGCAAACAGCATGTGAATTTTCTGTTATATATATGTGGAAGTTGTGCATATTTACTGTCATCAAAATAAAAGAGAGTTTCATCTGTCTACAGAATGCTTCACGGCCAAGCTGTCATGACTTCCATTTGTACAAAGAATTGCAGCCCAAATGTTTCTCGAGCTCTAACATTCCCGTCGCACATCAATAATATAGATTTTATAAGTGATATAAGTCAAGAGATTTTTCTCATAACTTTACAAACAGTTGAATAAGGCATATCCAATAACGAGAAAAACAGTTGTAGACAAACAACACCATGTGGAAATAGGTTAGATGCTTCCACCACCACTAAAATAACACTTTCTACGCGTTTAGGAACTACAACATACTGTTCCTTCCAACAACTATGCCTAATAAAATACCCAACTGCTCGATCCTTTCAAACTTCTTCATTATGTCACGTAGAGTAGTATGTACCATCGGTTCTCGGCATATTTTCTTCAACCGACGAAATGCTCTTAGCACAGCACGGGCGTTATCTGTATGCTGCCAAAAACTTTCCACTAATATTGCTTTATATTTAATGTCCGCAGGACGCAGCAATAGCAATGTAAATACAGTCGTCTGTGCAGTGCTCGTTTGCACTTATATCAGCTTGTGTTGAAAACATGCTTTGTTTATACAAATCACGTTTAATCAGCGATAAAGTTACCTATTAAGGAAATCATATTTTAATTTTGTATTTTTTAAATCAAGATAACATAACATTGACTTCACTTTTTAAGCACTCCAATGCTATTTGTGTGTGAACTCTAAGGTTCTATTGTGGCATTTTTGCATGAACTTGCGAACTTTACACTTCGATTTGTTTGACAATACTTAGTCTGTATTTCCCGCTATTTAAATTCCAAGTCATTATGACACATATTTAGGTGATTTTGTAATATTTATTTATTAAATCTCAAATGCAAGATCTCAAGCATTTGTGGTTTAAATTTCATTACGTTCTGTGCTATAGAATGCCTTGTACAGTTAAGTATGTAAATCTGAACTACATATAATACCACATCAAAATATAAAATAAAAATAAAGTATGTTGTTTCTGTGATTTATATTTAACCCCTTAACTACTGCTTAAAAATCACATGATTCGCTCAGTGCCACCTTTTTTTATATAGGCGCGCGTATGCGGATAAGTAGAGGGAAAAGGAAACGTATAAATAAGCAAATTTTCTCTGCTTTTCGGAGAGACGTATATATGCGTCCGTGTCATTTAACGCACCGATTGAGTGAGGCGTGTATTTACGCCAGTGACACTTAATGCGTTGCAAAAAATAATTCCAAGAATTATGCTGAATACTTTGTTTTTTTTCCCATTTAATAGAAAGTTGATGCTATATTTAAACATATAAGTGTATATATGTCATAATTTTATTATTTTTTAAAATAATGTATTTTATTTCACTTAAATAAGATACATGTATAATAAAATACATTTTTGTCATGAACACAAGATATTTAACACGCAAAATTAAAAGAAGTTTGTTTCACTCCCCCCCCCCCCGAAAAATGTGTTAAAATAAGACGAGTTTAAGAAACAGAAAATGCAATGCATCATATTAAAATCTAGCAGTTCACTAGTAAATATTTCATACCATTTAATAAAATAAATCATTATAAATACGGGAAATTAAATTCTTCATAAGGTAATCAAATACGAAATTGTTTGAACTATTTTATCTTGATCATAATAACGAAGCATCACCTTAGAATTCTGCAAATGAAGCACTTCAGAGTTTATGAATAATAAAAACCATACGAGAGAGAGAACTAAAACTTTAATTTAATAGCACTCAGATTAAAAATGTGTTCTTTTTTACTCACATCAATTCATAGTGAGTGATGTATTTCGCTCTCTTAATATTGCATGTTCTTATATTAATTTTACCGCGTCACGAGATTAAAAATAAACGTAAAAGCAAAATATTCCAATCTGAAATTTGTTTCGAATTATGATTCACGATAGAGCAATATCGTCTAAAAGTAAACCTTTTTACACGTAATTCCTTCCACATACGTTATTCTTTTGTTTCTATTCGTGGAGTACCTTCATCTCGAGCATGCAAAGCAGGTTCTTCAATGCAAACAATTTTCGAATGTTTCAAGAACGAAAATATAATCTCGAAGAAGTGTACCTAAGTAAAACAAAGATTTTATTTTAGAGAACAAAATTTAATTGTTTTTTAATCTTCTTTCCTTTTGCACGAGTATCTTCGAGACGACAGAAAAAGAGTACTTGAATGAATTTGAATTTTATTTTATGGAAGGCTTTGTGATGTTGATTATATAAGGGAGGATCAAAATGTTTTTATTTTGTTAGAGGCATCCAAGATTATATATTTTTCTGAATATTTATTGTATGATAATATTAACACAGGAAGGAAAACATTATTTCAATTATTTTATTTATTTATTTTTCATGGAATCAAATGGTAGTTATTTCATCTTCTTAATAATGTTTAAGCTTATTTAAATGGATTATGTAATAATGTAAGGAATGTGTTAAATAATAATGGACATATTATAAAGGGTAACAAAGTGTGAGATTTATTTTCAAACATGATAAGTTAGAATATCCTCAGTTATCGTTCTTTTATACTATATGCACTGTTATATGTAATCGTTAATAAAATATAAATCTTTTTGGTTATTAAATTTAATAAATATAGGTACGTTAAAAAATTACACAGAATAGCTTAATCCAAATAGTTGTTAATTATTTATCAAATTTGGATTTTTGTTTTTTAATATTTTTAATCCCCACTACAATTTTAACGAATCGCAGGAATGTTCCATTTTATATTTATGAAAATACTTTTGGAAAACATTAAAAAAAGATCAAAACATTTGAAAATTTTCTAGCCAATGCCATTTATTTTTCAGAATACTGGTTTTAATCAGAGTTACAAATACAGAAAAAAAATCAAAATTATTTGACGAGAAATTAAATTATTATAGATTTCACTATCTTCGAAACACTTTCCAAACAATAATTAAGGGGTGAGGTAGCTTAGTGTTTATGGTCACGAACTCGAGTCCGGAGTATCTCGAGTTTGAGCCCTAGTTCCACTGAAGACCTGCTGTGAATAAGGGTAGATGCACGTCAAATTAGCCGTGGCTTAAAGTTCTCTCGTTGGCATGGTGTGGTAGTTTGGAGAAGGTACATGCCAGCTCAGGTGTCGTCTTCTTCACTATGGTTCAAAATTTCGAGGTCCATTGCCAATATCCCTTGCGTTGCTTTATACTGTGAAGTTAATAAACACTCACTTACTCAAAAAATAAATGAATATAGTAGTTAATATTAAAACGCTTCTTATAATGTGACGTTAATAAACACTCATTCACTATGATGAGTTCATATTACAACGCTCTCTCTCCCTCTCTCTCTTCTAAGACAATACACCTTTACTTTCTTAAACAATGTTCTCATCGTGTGGTAGTTTGAAGAAGGTGGGGGGAGCTCTGGTGTCGTCTTCTTCACTTGACTATTGTTCAAAATGTCGAGGTCCATTCCCAATAGCCCTTGTGTTGCTTTAAATTGTGACGTTAATAAACACTCACTCCCTCAAAAAATAATTGAATACGGTAGGTAATATTACAACACTTTTTATACTGTGACGTTAATAAACACTCATTCACTATGATGAGTTCATATTACAACTCTCTCTCCCTCTCTCTCTTCTAAGACAATACACCTTTACTTTCTTAAACAATATTCTCATCGTGTGGTAGTTTGAAGAAGGGGGGGGAAGCTCTGGTGTCGTCTTCTTCACTTGACTATTGTTCAAAATGTCGAGGTCCATCGCCAATAGCCCTTGTGTTCCTTTAAATTGTGACGTTAATAAACACTCACTCCCTCAAAAAATAATTGAATACGGTAGTTAATATTACAACGCTTCTTATACTGTGACGTTAACAAAAACACTCACTCACTTAAAAATAACTTAATACAAGAATTAATAATACAACACTTCTAAGACAACATACTTTTACTTTCTCAAGCAATATTATCGATTTTTTGAAAGTATATATGTTTTCTTTTTATTTTTTGATATTTATTGACCATTTTAAATTTTCACAGGACATCATCACACAAAATACTCTATTAGTATTTCACCTACAAATATTTTCAGATCATTTTACAACTTTGCACAGCCTAAGTAACACACACATACACCTTATATTATTTAATATTTCCTTCAATCACTGTTAGAGGCATCATAAGCAGCTTTTTTTCATAATTAATGTTTACGTTGAAACATCTATAGAATATTTTTTTTTTTTGTAATTTCCATTTTAATCTCATTTACATTAATTTAAAATAAATACTCGCATAAGTTATGTTAAATACTGCCAATCTTTAATTTTCGAAAAGTCCTTTCCATGCAAAAAATTGTCAAATGTATTAAACTTATAAATTAAGCAAAGCCATTGAGATTTGAATTTGGATTTAATCCCTGTTTCAATTTGAGTTGCACTGTTTGAGTAGTTTTACAAATTGCATTTAATCAACTGATTCAAACCTTTTATGCATTAAAAACATTCGATTCTTAGACAAGAAACTTGATCACTATTTACTTCTTTTGGTTCATTTCCATCGAAATGTTTACAATAACAAAACGTAAAGCTTACAATTACTTTCAGTTGCGTGGGAGATTCATTTCAAAGAACTAATGATAACAGCATCACACAAAAGGCTTATTCTCTGAAGATGAAATTTCCAAGAACCATTTAATTATTTAAATAAACAATACTACCATGCCCATTTACATTAATAGTGAAATGGAAAGAGTATACATTAAATTCATGATTTAAAAATAAGTTTTAAAATAAAAAACACTCACTTTCATTACAATTCCGGGAGAAAAAATACATTTTTAAAATTATAATTTATTGCTCAACTTTCTACGTACATGAAACATAATTAGAAAAGACATTTATCTTCTAAAATGATTATCCGTAAAGATCGAAAAATTAATGTATTTTGTAGAAGGTAATACGTTTCCTGAAAGGTCTGCCTCCCAAATTTGAAAAACAACTCGGTCTCCGAGGTAACTGGGATTTTATATCCAGGAGCTTGCTTTAAATTAGTTTTGGGACTCAGGGACGAATGCGAAGTGTGCATTCACCTCGAAGATGAAGTTGATTGTGTTGGCCGCAAATATAATAAAGATGACAAAGCACCAACGAAAAGTGTTGACGTTTTAAGAGCAGAGACTTAAATTACGTTTCCCAAACCTCGCGCTTAGCGTCACGATTAAAAATCTTCCCCTGTCACCTCGAAGTTTCTTTTCAGAACGTAATTTTAGATGAATAACTTTTGAAAACGACCTTTTAAAATGACAAAAAAAATCTGAATTGGGAAGAACTATCCCCTTCTTTTTTAAAGAGGTTTGCACATTTAAGGCATTCAAATCATGATTAGTGTTATATCTGACATGGTTAAATCATTTGAAAGTAAGAAATAATTCTGGTTTTAAAGTTCCATAAAATTGTAATGTTTTTCAAATTTTTAACGTGCTTCTAACAATAAAAAAATAGAAAGACACTTAAATTTACAATCACTTACATTTTTTTGAAATGTATATGTTTTGAAGGAAAATATTAATCTGCAAAATCTGGTGTACACACTTTAAACACAAAAATTGAGATCGAAATTTACGGGTCCACGTACAGTATAAAACTGATAGCTTTAAAAATAAAAGAATGAGAAGAGCATAAAAAATTAAACATCATATATACATCGAAATACTGTTTATTTCAAAGGAATTACATACCTTATGAGATTAAAGAAACGTAGTTCTATAAGTATACTATTTTTTTAAAAGCCTGGTATTATAAATCGAATAAATGACTTTAGAACATAGGAGCATTACATACCTACAATTCAAGTTTCTTCGTAAAAAGCGTGGTGCGCGTTGTTCGCCGGATTTTAAAGTAATCTTAAATTCCATTTTTTTTAATATTATGAAGTAAGTTGTCTGACCTTGAATTCATGATCTGATAAAAGTGAGCAATAACATAGATGAGATAATTAATTTTAAAATATCTAAAATTGTGCAAATTGCTTATAAAACTCACTACGCTATACATTAAGCAACAATTTCTAGAACCTCAAAAATTGTATTTTTAAAGCTTATAGAGACTGCAACAAAATCAAAAATGCATTACATTTTTTTTCTTCTGTAAATGCCTTAATCTTATTTTTTTAAACACTAAATTATTTTATTTCCAAAAATAAGGAGTATTCTTCAACTAAATTTAGTGACACAGTTAACCATTTATCACAATAATATAAAAATCCAATGGAAAATAAAACCTAACATCCAAGAGTTAAGGAAATAAAAAATATTAATGAGTGATATTTTTAAAAGCACATTTACTAAACTTCCAAGATCTAATCAAATTCCCTAGAACTTTCAAACTTCCAAAATTGTTTTTTCTGAAATCCTTATTTTGTAAATTATTTTTTAAATTTTAGATATAAATATTTGTCCATGTAAAATCACTGATTTTTTTTGATAAATAATTGGATTTGTAAATGTTTTAGCATTAAATAAAAGAGTTGTATATTTTTTTTCTTTTCTTATGCGTGATATACACCATTGAAAAATAAGATTTTAATATAAAGGGATAATATTTTTGTTGAACATTTTTAAATCAAACAGCTAATACAATACAAGATTTAAAAAATTAAGCTTCCCAATTTTAATGCCATGTTTTGTAAGAACTGTACATTAATTACAAGACCATATTCAAATACTTGAATAGATCGTCTCTCATACAAACATTTTTACAAGTAATTTGAAAAATACTTCCAAAAGTCAGAAATGAACTCAATATAATACATATAAAAAGAAAGACCTATCCATATATTTTCAGAAATATTTCTATCTTTCAACTTTCTTTTATACTTATATTTAAGAAATAAATCTCTGCTCAATGCAAAATATTCGTCTGAAACTTATATGCTTATTTGCTTTGGAAAGTCAGGTTTTGGATCGAACTTCAAATATCGATTCTATTCAACAGCTGCAAAATATATCCCTTGAGGCGTAACATAATGTAACACTGAATAGGCATCAGTCATAGATCAAGGATGAGTTTGTGCAGTTTATCATAAACAGTTAGGCGAACTCTGAGAGAGAGAGTAAATATAAATCGATGTGATGTATTGAGGCTCATACATCTACGCTTTATCGATAATTTTTCAATAAAGTTTGAAAGGAATATATTACGAGATATCTGATTTATAATGTCGTAGGATAAGTTAATTTGTTGGAGTGGAACAGAATATTTAAATATCACGAAGGTCAATTAATAACCCTAAAATTATTCTTCTACGGATTTATATTGTGGGATAGGTTTGGTTTATTAACTAACCGTTTTTGCTTATAAAATCTAATTTAATGTTTGATTTTAATGGATAAATACTTTCGTAGCTTGTTCAATAAGACAAGATAAAATTATTGGAGAAGTAATTCCATGACTAATGCTCAAAATTTAAATGTATTTATAATTAAAAGCATTTAAGTAATAATTTATGATTATGAAGGAAATTATGTACTTTTAGAACAATGAAGGTGAATATATTTGTATTGCGATTATGCTTTCTTTGAAGTTAAAGCACTTGTTTACACTTCGGATTATTCTCATTAAATTTGTTATGTCCAATGTAATATCTTAACTTTCCGTTGCTTCATAAGAGATATGAATACGTGATGAATTAAATATACTTAAACTTATTTTAAGGCTTTGAATTTTTATTTTGCATTAATGCTGTTAAATAACGTTGGGTGTCAAACTATTACGGTGGGCACCAAATTAAAAGGGGTGTGACTCAATGCAATAAAGAGACATGCGGGGAATGGGTTCTTAACTAAGTCCACTAGTTAATTAAAACACATTTATTTGACAAAACAAACATTAATATTCATAACTAGAGAACTAACATTTTTGACTACAATTGGAAGGGATCGGAGCGCAGGCTCGTACGTCCTTACAGTTCGGAAGCTTGGCAATCACTGAAGATTTTTCAACCCGCTAGAGGGCGTGTAAGTCTCTCTGCTGATAATAAGAAAGGAGTCTATGAAAAGGGTGGTTACAGTTATGTATATCAAAAATAAAACAATAAAGTTTATGTGATTTTCATGATTTTTTTAAAATCATCATACTTATTCAGCAATATTTTTCTTTGAAATTTATGTCACATCTATATGTTTAATAAAATACAGCAAACAATTGTGCGTAACTTTAAAAATATCTCTCTCTCTCATTAAGTTTTACAGATCAAAAAGTAAGTGTAATAACTAAGTGCATATTGATTAGTTAAATATATATAATGTTTCTAAAGCTGATAATAGATACAATGTACAACTTAATATTATAAGCTTTCTGACAATTTCCAGATCAAATATTTAAAAAACACAGAATAACTTATTTTATAACTTATTAAAAATTTTAAAATAACTTTCAAATTATACATTTTATACAAAATGATAAGAGAACCGTAGATGTTTCATGACAATCTTTTCAAAAGTTTAAATGCAAAAAGGGAGCTTTAAAGAGAAAGACAGTTTCTATTTAAATACCTATGAAAAAACCATGTTTTTGTTTTATTACGGAGGAAACTTCTGGGGTCACTTACGATGACCTTGCCTTCTGCTTTGGTGCAGGAAATTTGAACTGTCTAATTTGGATTCCTTATGTACTTGCTTTGTTGCGACGCCTTTGACGAAAGGCCAAAAGTTTTTAAGCGTTTTTTCTCTTTTCATTGTTTTTTAGCAATGCGCGGGATAGGAATTTGTCTCATATCCCCCATATAAAGATACGATGAAAGCCTATGTCGAGGGACTATCTAACAATATTATATAAAGAAGATTGTGTTCCCCGATATTTTTTTGCAGTTACCGCACCTTCCCTGCTATATTAAAGCGACATGGTTTCCAAAAAATTATCAAACTATTGATATTTTTATTGGCTTATATGATACCTCGAATCGCTATAAAAATATACCTTCAAAATTTCACAACTTTACCTTCATTCTTTTTAAAGTTATGGAATAATTTCTGATGCTGGACAGCAAACTAAACAAAACTGCCACGCCTACTTTTCAGATCATCTGCTAGAAAAGAGCCTGATGAAGAATGAATTAATTATTTTTCTACCGCGCGCAAATGAGACTAACATGAATAGAACTACTTATACAGGAACAAATTATTTCAAGAAAGAATTGTGCAATTCATACAAAAATTCTAATTTGTGTATTGTTTATTGAAGAGCAAATGGATTTGGTCAAGATTTAAAAGTTGGGCGTGCTATTTATGATACTATTATAAATGAAATTAAGACTTCAAAACGTATTCTCCTAAATCCCATGTACTAAATTTCATTTTGATAATTCTGATAATTAAAAAAATAATTCGCAGGAATATCAAAAATATCCCACTTTTTTGCCGGGGATATATATGTATCCCATGTATGTGAAATTCAACACAATTATTGTAAAAATGTTTTAAGATATTTATTTAAACATGTGCACAGATGTGCAAATCTTGAATTTGATGTATTTTACCCATAAAATATTATTTTATTTGCTTTCATTCGTGTACAAAAATTTAACAAATTAGGCTTTTAAAGTCATGGAAACTAAAAGAATAAAGGCATAAACATATTTTGTACATGATGCGCATTATTTAAGTTATAGAACTGAGCATGCAATGAGCTCTGAGCTGAGTGTATTAATTTTTTATAATTATTAAAGTAATGAAATATATTGATCTTTCACATTTGTTTTCTTCTATATATTCAATATGCCAGTATACTGTTTAATTGTTCTACATGTTTTCAACTTCTTATAGTAAGCAGTTTTAAATAAGCCAATAAATTTTCACACTATTCAATGAATATTTTGTCATGCTATTCATGGAATGAAAACTTCAAACTGATATTTCTGAATGTTGAATTTTTGATCATATACTATCATTCATAATCCTAAGGCTTTTTTGATAATTGATGTATGGATAGGAATTTTTTTACAAATGTTTTTAAGTGTATGTTTTATAAAACTGTGTATGGAATCAGCTCTAACATAAGTAGTAGTGTTTATAAAAATTTTCAAAATAAAATTTTTTGCTTTAATGAGAAATTTGTATGTTTTACAACGAAAAAGTTAATATTAAATTCATGAGCAACAGTATAAAAAAATCCATACTTAATTATATGAAGTATATTATAAGGTACTTTGAAAAAAATGTACACATTTAAAAAAGCCTAAAATTTTTTTAAAATGTTTAAAAAAACTTAAAAAAATTGAAATTTTGCAATAAATTTGAAATTTTTTTTGTATGAAATTATCATTTAAAAATGACCTTTATTAAATACAATTAAAACCAAATTTCAAAAGTTAAAAATAAAAAAAAAATGTAAAGATGGTACCCATAATTGCCTTGCTATATTCGGAATGTTTTCGGTTAACTTCATCAGCAGTCTCTAATTACGATCCCAAGTCTGTTTGACTCCATGTTTTTTATATTCTCTGTCAGGGTTATATTAGGCAGTGTTGTCCTCTAGTGTTCATTTTCCAAGTCCTCTAAGGAAGCGGTTGGTCTAGGAACAAATTTAGTGTTCTTAGCTGCAGTTTTAGGGCAGGACAATTTGGACTGACCTTCAGAGATTTACTCTTTGATGACGCCTTTGAAAACTAAGCTTACCTACTCCTTAGAGCACTTAAAGCTTTCAAGCTGCTCATCTGCCTGTAAGAAACTCTTACCCAGAATTTAATTTAAAATGCTTAGGAAAATTTAAAAAATAACTTGAAAAACTAAGATTAATTTTTTGGAAAATTAAGGATAGTGAATCAAAATGAAGAATTCGTTTACTACCTTTAATTATAAAATACAGTATATTTTCTTGTGTTGAAAAACAATCTGTATTTTACATAGTGATAAGGAATCTTGGATTAGTTATAAATCAACTATGCTCCTACTTTTGACAAAGCACAGGAGGAAAAGTTGTCACAATGTACTTTCATGTAGATTTTTGAATTTTCAGTATGATATCACTGCTATAAGTATAGTATTTAAAATATCTACTGAATAAGGTCGTTTTATTTTTGGAATGAAGCATTTCACATTAAGTAAAATATAAACACGGTGAATAACACAAATATACAGGATGGCCCTAAATTCATTGTTCAGAATTTAAGGGTAGGTATAGGATATTATAGCAATCATTTATTGTAAATGAATGTATGGGCGCAAGTGATGTGGTGAAGCACAAACAGAAAAAAAATAAAAGACGCAATGAAAGACAAAGCGTCGTTGGCAAGAGTTAATATTTACAATAACTCTTCCTAACTGTTCAGCACATTAACCATGAAACCCAGCTGCAGCTCACAATGCTGTACCACCAGATGGCAGTCAGTGAAGATAGCCTGCTGGATTCAAAGTTTGTACTCGCTGAAAATGGAAGAAGCTTAAGCGATTTTCATTTAGCACTCTACAAACGGTCTGATAACACACGTAGGTGATGAGCAACAGTTCTTGTACTTGACTCTGAGCTAACAGCCGCAAAGTTTAAGATGCTTTCTTCCAGGCTTGGACTTCGTACAGCTCTTTGTCGACCAGCATCATATCTTTTGACTTAGAACGAACGTGTTTCACGAAGTTAACGATGTAACCGCTGAAATATTCTGTGACCCAGCATTTGTCGATCAGGAAATTGTGTGTTATGCATTCGTAGCGCAGCTCTACCATTAATATTAACACGACCGTACATGTACTGCATGTCTGTATTTTCAGCATATGTATAGTCTTCCATCGTAAACGTCAGCACAACTGTGAATGGCGCTTTCCCCTACTGAGATGCATGATGTTGAACGGTGGCTAAACATCTACTGCCCCCTCCCGACAACGAAACCAAACGAAAACTCTATTTCTCTTTTCTTTTATTTCCCCTGTTTACGCCTCACCGCGTCACTTGCGCGTGCCCATACATTCTTATACAAAAAATGATTGTTACAACTTCCTGCATCTACTTTTAAAGTGTGTACCATGAATTTGGGACCACTCTGTATATAAGCGTATAGATTGCCATGAATAAAAGTTACTTTTGTGTTTTATGCTAATTAATAAATGTACACGATAGGATAACTGTTTAATGTAATGTAGCAAAGGAAATTATTACAAACTTATTCTGATTTTAAAAACAAAATATAAAAAGGGAAGCAAAATAAAATCTATTAAACAAAACAAAAAATAATAAAACATTGTTTCCGTTGTTTACGAAATAAGAAAACGTGCAGCTGTTTTTTTTTTCAGTCCATAAAGGAATTAAGGATGAAAAATGATCTGGTATTATTATTATTAGGCACAAATAATGAAATATTTAAGTATTTAAAAATATATACATTTTATTTCATTAACTTCCTTTCCACACACATAGACGACGATTCAATGAATACAGAATTGCAATTTTCTTTCTCTTTTCCACCATTTTCCTTATGAAATTGTATTTTATTTTTTTAATAATTGCAGTTTGAATTTACATTTTACAAGCCATGGAACTATATGCTAGTTAGTACATATTTTTTATAAGTTTACAAAATGGAGTACATATATATATATATATATATATATATATATATATATATTTCGTATGTTTAAAACTGAAATAATTTTTTATTTCAAATATAATGGGTTGGTCATACTTTAATCATTAGAGAAAATAAAAAAAATATTTTACGGAATTTTATTATTTGACAAAAAACTATTTTACTTCTATTCACTTAAATCATCAGAAAGGGGAAAAAAGTATATTTTGGATTTTTATTATTCGATAAAATTTACGTTTTATAACTTAAGCGTAATATTGAATGCATTCAAACTTATCCTTTCAATAAATATATTCCAAAAAATATTTATTAGCACTGCGTGATTTGAAAACCCCTTTATATATAAGCAAAAAACCTTAATTCTCCTTTGCTGAATCATTACTGGAAATTCTTTCAAATATATATGCATGCTGTTTAGTACATATTTTATCACAAGAGCTCCAACGAAAAATAAATTGCCTGAAAACCTAGTGAGTTGTTCCATCAACTTTTAAGAAGTCGCATTTTCTTTTGGTAACAAGTACGGAAAAAGTCAACTTCTTTTAAAATTCACGAAAGAAGAGAAAAAGTAAGTAAAAAAAATCTCCTCTTAGCTTTTCAAACTCGGGGCTGTGTTTGGGAACCTGAGAAGCCCTTAACTCTCCCAAGTCGCAACAGGGAATTGTTGACTCTTTGGACCTCTCGAATGAATGCAGTTCTTGGAGAAAGCTTATATTTATTCAATACTGGATAGGAGAAACTGCACACCTTACTCTTTTTGGACTTCTTCACCACGAAGACATGCATAGAGAGAAAATTCCATCGAAACAAGAGATGAGGAAACCTAGGTATTTTCGTCGATTTCTTTCAATCAAAACATCAAAAATGCATCACATTTTATCTGTGATGATTTTTTTTTATTTCCACAAAAAAACAGAATGCCATTTTAAAGCGAAGTGAAGTGAAGACTGTGTATCAGAGTTTATAATATCGTGGTAACGGTGCAGTAATAATATTGCTCAGATAAGAAGTTTGTTTGGAATTCTTAAGATCTGAATTGATTTGTAAGCAATTGATTCTACAATTCTTTTCATATATTTATACTGTAATATAATTGATTCATTTATATGAGATAAAGTTAAATGTTACATATTACTGATTACTTGCCTTTTTACCTTCCATATGTACAAGAAACAAACGCTTGAGAATATCAATGGAGCGAATATTTAAATAATTTTTATGCTTCTGTTGCTATGCATTTGTGGTAATAATGAATCACTTATTATTTTGTAATAACCAAATTTTTAAACGTGTTTTACTGAAAAGACACAAAAACATTGAAGAAACATATTTGTAAACCCTCATAAAAAATAATTAGTTATCTTAGTATGTATCGAAAATATGCTAGCTCATTACTTTATTTCCTCTTGTGTTTTTCTTCTTTCTTATGTTTCTTCCACTTTGTTTTCTCTTATTTTGTATGCTACTGCAGTGGCGTAACATACACCTCCGCAACACCCGCACTGTGGGGATCCCAGGGTTCTATGGGGCCCAAAGCCTAATTGAAGCCAAGTGAAATCCGGCGTGGGCCCCAAACCAGACTTTTCTGGAAGGGGGGGGGAGCTACTAGTTTCTGTTACGCTACTGCTACCATGTGTGTTAAAAGAGAGAGAGAGCTACAATTTAGTGCAGTAGTTTTTTGTACTTTGTTAATGTAGAAGAATATTTAACATTATTTTTAATATGTACTATATTATTTCATAACTATATAACTTTAGCATCATAATAATATAAAAACTATTTTCTAAAATTTCATTTTTAATTTGCAAGACAGTTTTCTCTCTTAAGACATTAATAATTATATTATAACTAGTATAGAAACAGTCACGTGATGTTAAAACTATTAATTATTCTTTTGTGCATATGTTACAGATAAAACTAAAAGTAAGTCTAACTTATTATGATACGTTATGTTTGACGTTGCTTGGAAAATTTTCTTAGCTATATACCATTTTTTGAAAAAGATCTATTTAGAAAAAGTAAATTTATATAAAACGTAAGAATGCTGAATTACTGAGATATGGTTCGATTAGCCTTTATAAAATTATTAGTACTTTTCACAACTAAAAAAATATTTGTTATAAATTACATATCGCTTATAAATTATCAACATAGATTATAAATATGCATTACAATGATTATTAAGAACTTGATATACGAATACGTTATCCATATTTATAAATGTAATATATTATGATTAGTTTTAAGTTTTCTTCTGAAAAGTGATATATTATCAAAATACACGAGTATTTTCAAAGTTTTAACTTTAGGTGTTAAGTGTAAGTAAATTTATGAATAACCAATCACGAAATCTTTGTATGAATTTTTATCGTATAAGCTTTGAAAAACTAATTATAATAATTCTAATTTTCAAACTGCATCAAGCAAGTTTGACATATTAAATAAACGATGTACGGATAGTAATAAAATTTAAAAAATAATAATAATGAAAATGAATATACTGGAAGTATAGACAAATGATTCAGGTATGAACTCAGGAAAATATTATTTTTTTAATTCATAAGAAACTCATAACCCTGGAAAAGTTCATAGCATAAGTGATTGAAAACAATTGTGTTTAAAACCTTTTCTTAGATATTATTCGTTATCGAAATGTAATTTGAATTTTTATCAGATTATAAAGCATTTTTAAATTTGCATGAACACACTTAAAAATATAAAACTAAAAATATTGAAACAAAATTTCCGAATATATTTTTTCTGTTACTTAAAATTAATTTACAGAAAGGTAAAAAAATTATATTTAATTTTTCGAACAGGCATACCAGCTTACAAGATTTTACGATCGTACATTCTTGGACTAACTGAACCAGAAGAAAGTTTCATATACTCTTTTAGAATGGAAAGGGGGGTAAAATCCAATCCCGTTTTTTTCCGATTGCTCAACTTGTTACTAGCAACTCGCTTTTCCGAAAATGAAAATGGAGCGATTTAGGAAAGAGTTATTTATCCATATCCTACAAAATAATATCTTGGAAAGAGGGACCTATAAGATCTACTGCCATCAAACCGAAGATTTGATACTAAATCGCTCTTTTACGTGAGACTGCACCCTTATACCGAAAGTAGTATGGGTATAATATCCTCATCGTTCGAAAATACATTTTTTATGTTTTTTTTTGTATCTGATATTCTATCAAAGAACGATGAAGTATGTTATGCAAAATCTTTTCGTAAAATATATGCGGATCCCATCCATCATTTAGTGACCTTTTAGAATTATGTCTAAAAAACTTACGAGAGAATTCATAAAATATAAATAAGATTTAAAGCAACGTCAAGAAATATTTTTTTTATTCTTAATTTTTCAGAAAAAAATAAATACATTTTTTCATTTTTAATTTTCCGTAAAATAATAAATTTCTTATCTGAAATTGATATAAAAACTCGTTAATTGCTTCTTTTTTAATTATTTGAACAAGAAAGCTCTTTTATCTTTTTTTTTGTGGAACAATACATTTTTTTTCTCATACTTGCAAAATCTTTATTCATTTTCTAAATTGAAGTAATTTATTTCATAAATTAAACATGAACTTTTTTACATATTGTTGTTTTTACAGAAATTTTATTTTTTCGATGTTTTTTCTCCTCTGCTCTATAGAGTTTTTAGGTTTCATTATATGCAACGCAAATGTATTATTTTGTTCTTTTTTTAAAATTAACAAGGTAAATTTTAAAAATCTGCTTAATTGGTATTAATTAATCTTCATTTTATCGTTTATAATATTCTTTTGTGTAACATTGCAACTGAAATATTTCCTTGACGAAATTTATTTTTTAAATGCCCTGTAAAACGTTTAGTAAAAAACAGATTAAAATTCTACTAAACCAATACCAAGATTTCAGAAAGATCTACAGATTATTTTGAAAATAAATAACCAAATATGATTTTCTTTCTTTTAAATAAATAGCAATTTTTTTCTAAGCAAATATTAAATTGCTTTAATTATCTCGCGATATTTTAATTGTTAAAATCAAGTTTAAAATTGCAAGATTTTTTTTTGGTTACCAATTTATTTTTTCAATAAATATAAATTAAAGATGCACTTAGTTAATTTAATCTCTTTCCGGTTAATTAATGAGGATATCCGACTAACGTTCGGAAACTTGATTTTGAAAAACTTTTAAATGAATAATGTTTTTGATATTTAGTGCCTCTTGAATTAGAATATACAAATAAAAGTGTTTTAAGAATGTTATTACAATAAAGAATTATTTTAATGCAATTGGTTGGCAATATATGTAGAAAAAAATGACATATTTTCAAATCATTCTCCTTTTTATAGAAAATGCTTTTGTAATATTTTTCTTATGTATAGATAAGACTTCTATACGGAGTCTGTGAAAGAGGAAATTATATATTTGAAAAAAATTACATAATTTTCAGAGTCACTGTCATAGTTACTAAAACCATAACCAGTTTATTTTTTAAAGATTTCTCTACTCCGATACATTAAAATATGAATAAATCCAATTCTTCGTTTTGTATTTCAAAATTCCTTTCCCAGACTCTCTAGAAAATTCGTAGCTATATACAGGCAAAATACTATTATTACAGAAGCACTTTTCATCAAAGGAAAATGTTTTGAAACTATTCTTTTTTTGCGAAGAAATTACATTTAAATAAATTTTTTATTGGAATAATATTTTAAAACAATTTTATATATGTATTCTAATTCTTGTGGCATTAAATTTCAAGAAGAATTATTCATTTGTACGTTTTTTTTTCAAAAAAACTGTTTTGAACGCAATAGAACACTTTAAGCACCTATTTCATTTTTTTAACATAAAAATTATGGCGCTAATGTCTTAAATTTGACCATGTGTGGTAGCTGAGTTAAAAATTAAAGGTGAAAAAATTTGTCAGATACATACTTATTAAAAATTATCTGACAAAAATGATATATTCAGTGTTGAAATGATATTATTATATGTTATTAAATTTTGAATAATTATTGATTTCATTATTTGAAAATCAAAACTCTCGTATTTTAGGGTAATTTTTATCATTTAATTTTTTTTCCAGTTTCAATAACACGAAAAGTGCCAAAACTTGTTCTAAAACGATTGATCCTTACAAGTACCACGATACTTAGCATTCTAAACTTTTCGACACCAGAAAGCACTAAACTAAAATCTTTTACTACATTATCTTTCTTTGCAATCATTCCAATATCTCCATCACAAGTCTAGTTTATCTTGCAATATCAGCGTATAAACATAAACCCTGGCGCAAAACAAAACAAATATCGTAACTTCCGCCACATCAGACACGCGTCCGCTATCTTGAAGACCGACCATTTTCTCCAAGCTAGGTATCCATCAGGAGCTAGACACCACTTTTGTGTTTGGTCAGCGCCGCTAAATAATTGGGATACATCCCTGAATAGTTAGGAAGAGGCAGAGCAAAGGGGATAAGATCGACTTACGCGTACGGATCTGGAATTAGCAGGCAGGAACGTATTCACGCCTAGCTACTAAAGCTGATTGAATCCCTCCAGGCTCTGGACTACTTATCAGAGTCTAGAAATGGACTTTTCCTGATTACAGAGATTCAACGTTTTCTTTTTCTGTCACCCCTCTTCCTACACCGGATACTTATTCGAAGATGAAGTAGTTTCATTATCCTTAGTAACACACTCTTATTTTATTCTTGTTAGATAATCGATTGCTAATAGTGATTCCTACATAAAAATGACAACATTTGATTAGAATGATTAGAAAAAGAACATTAAAGATTGAAAGATGATTAGGAAATTCTGTGCTAATTGCATTTCACTTTTACATAGAACTTATTATTTTTTTTAAAGAAAACCTTTATAATGTAAACAAAAACCTTGAAAGGAACTATTTTCAAAAATGCCCTTTCTGAAAATCATTTTAAAAATATTATTTTTGTATGCATAAAATTACATGAATAAAAATTTCATGTAATACTATTCCTTTTTTTTCCCTAAAAAAATTACACCATTCAGGGGAAAATTTAACATGCAATATTTATATTTCTTAAGTTATCTAATATGTCTGTTTTATTTTGTGTTTCTAAAACTATTACTTTTATAAGTGATAACTAGCGATGTTAAGTTATATAGAATAGTCAAGCCAGAAGTGTAATTTTCGGTACACACTATTTAGCAGCTTTAATACTTTGGCTATAATACGGATTTAATGTTTTGAGGTAAAACATCTAAAATTTCAGAAGTGGCGCTGAAATAATAGTAATCAGAATTTTACAGAAAGATGTACTTTTATCTCAAATTTTCCTTTTCTTAGGAACACAATTGAAAGTGATCTTTTTACACTTCCTTTTTAGATCAAACACATAGTATTATTGAAGCCATATTTGAAATTATATCATGCAATTAATTGGCCATTGCATTTTTTTAGAACTAAGTTTATCGACCCTAAAAAAAGAAAGCTAAATACTAAAAACAATAAAAAGTAGAGGAAATATTCTGAAAAATAAACAAGCAATACAATTCAAAATGTAAAATAAAAGAAGTACAAATTCTACAGTCACAATGTAAATAGAATAAATAATAGGATTAAAAATTAAAATGGTGATATAACAATGAAAAGAAGAAATGTTATGAGAAAATTCTCGAGATTTTGGTGAATGAAATATTGAAAATTTAATCGTGATTGAAGATATCATTACATGCTTAATGTGCATATAAATATTAATTAAATATAATTTAAAATATTACAACCAGTAAAAACTGTTTAACTTTGTTCAGCGCCTAAAACTATTTCAGTTATACAATTTTTATATTTTTTATTACACAAAAGATGATAAAGTTTTTTTAAAAAAAATCTAGCTTACAGTATTAAATAACAATAAAATACACACGCAAAACAACTTTCGTTTTAGGTTGTTTTTGCTAAAGACATTTCTTTCACAGTACTTAAACTTTTAAGTACCGGAGAATATACGCTGTATAACGTGCACTTTTAACACCAAAAATAAGATTATAACTTACGGGTGCACGTAGGTATAAAAATGATAGCTTTAAAAACGAAAAAGATATGAGTATATGAACATTCAGGTTTCTCTATATATCGAAATGCTGTTATTTAAAACAATGGCACGCCTTATGAAATTAAAGGGTAGTATTTCTAGAAGCATACTATTTTTTTTCGAAAGCCTAGCATCATATCTCGAATAAATGACTTCAAAACATAAGACCAATGCACGCGTACAGTTCAACTTCATGGAAAAAAAGGGAGTGCGTGTTATACGGTGAACGTAAGTTAAAATTAGAAAATGCAGCTTGAAAGTATAGGTGCAATTATACGCCAGGTTTTACGGTAATGTAAATGAAGATAGAAAATTATTTATCATTAAATGTAGTTTTTAAAAAGCCAAGTACACTAATAATTTAAATAATATACTATTTTAGCTTTGAAATTTTTTAACTCATGCAAAAAATGAATTAATCTGTAAATTCCACATTTTTTAATTTTGGAAATGGAATATTAAAAAAAATAAATAAATAAAACAGTGACTTTTACTTTTTTATGAAAAATTAATGAAGTTATTTCCTCGTTAAGAACAGTATTGTAAAATTTATTGATAAAATTAACAAAAGTGAAAGATACAAAGTAGAAAAGAATGCTAAGAAAATAAATTCTTTTTCAGTGGAGTTTTACTTTCCTCTCTCTAAACATACACTTTAGTATAGAATGATGAAACATCCATTTATTTATTAATATTTCGGTAATAGTCCCAATAATATTAATAGTTTTAAAAAATATCAGTGCGAATGTATAAAACATTTAAAGAAGGATTTTAAAAGTTGATTGATACATGAATTAAAATTATATATAGGATTTTATTTGATATATATATATATATATAAATATATATATATAATCAAAATTTCTCTACAAGAGAGAGATGAATTAACATGATTAATACTTAAAATAATAGTAATTGCTAGATAACCAGACAACAGAATTTAAAAGGAGATATGAAAAATTGAAATAACAGAGTAAAATATAAAAGAATGGATGCTACAGTATTATCAACATTGCTGACTTAGGACAGCTTGTATACAAAAAAATTCCTCTTAAAAAAATTTCTCTGTATAAAAGTGGGGTTGGAACATGTTTTTTGGCCAGCCAACCTTCCCCCTTTCTGTTAATAATACCGAGCAAAAACCAATTGGAAATAATGGATAGGGAATCTAAATCCATTATGAGAAAAAGGTAACATACCTAAAAATTGCATACAGAATTGCAGAGCCTGCGCTAAATCTGAGTACAATAAACAAGTTATTGCCAGATTCTGGACCCAAATACAATTTCAAAACAAAGTAATGGCTGAAAAATAGTACTCAGCAAAAGTATGAAAAGAATAGAAATAATAAAATAAGAATTGTAAACATACTACCATTATCTTAGAGACTCTAATATGATTTAAAAGTTACAATAAATTTTAAAAAAAATTAAAAGAAGTAATTTTATCTAAAACTAGAAATCGGGGGTATTTAAAGCTATCTAGGAAGAATAATAAATCTATAATATTAACCTGTTAAAACTATGGAAATTTAATCCTTACTATTTAGAATTTCTTTATTTAAATATATATTAATACAATTAATTGGGTAGTTTTGAATTAAACAGTATTTAGTAAAATGTTTATAGCTTTTTTACTTTTTCTGATTTATTAGAAACTAGAAATTTATTGCGTAGTGTGTAATTAATAGCAATATTTCTGAATATAGATACATGCACATTACTCTCCCAATGCGGTACTTTTATAATATTGAAATTAAAGTCTTCTCGTTTATCATAAATATTAGTAACTATTTTATTATCTTTTAATTTAATTTCTATATAAAGAAAATTTGCTTCATAATTGTTACTATTTATCTGTATTAAATTAAGATATTGTGGATATATATATATATATATATATATATAAATTCTTAAGAATTGTTTCAAATATGTTTAAATACAAACATTATAGAAACATACTACACCCCAAAATGAAATTATACACACAATTAAAGATATCCATTTAGGAATTTGAAGTTTCTTAATTAGTGTTGTCACAGAATAAAAATACTCATTCACAAGATAATTGTAAGTTCCGCACTTTTAGAAATTTCATTTTGTTTATTAATTCATTGGAAAATTATGAAAAACAGGAAGGGAGGAAGAAGGACAGGAAGAACTGTACAATTGCAGTTGGCAATGCTTTTCTTAACCCTTAAAACATTTGTTTATGTGATTGCCCCTTCCTAGTAGTTTGAAATATTTTAAAATTTCTATTTAAAGGTAACATAAATAAAATAAACAAGTGATTCAGAAAGCTATAGATATGCTCAGATCTAAAACGAACATAATAAAAAAAAGGATTTTTCATCAAAATCTACCTTTCTTATATACATGACTCCTTAGCCTTATTCAAGTAAATAAAACTATTTGTGAGTGGGTCTCCAAAATTGTATAAAGTAACATTTGTACAGAGATCAATTTTTTATTCTTTTCTCATAATTAAAATTTGTTTTGCAGAACAAATCTGCTCTTTTTCTAAACGATAAAGAGATGGAAAAGATTACGAAATCGTGTACCTTTCCTGAAATAGCCACATTCATCCCAATCCCTTAGCTACCCAGATAAATACGGCTCCCAGATAAAAATCTATCTGTTGAGTTGGAAAAAAAATAGGAAAGTGAAAATACGAAGCAAAAGCGGAAAGTCGAGTAGTGCTGGTAAAATCACCCGGCAGGCTCACAATTCAACAAAGCAAACGCCTTCTGCTCTAGCTACTTTGGTGTTTTTGCTTCGTTGCTTTTGAAGGGGAAGATTTCGTATACCTTGATCAGCAGATTTTGAATTCGAAAATGCAAGCTTTTTTCCCTCTTCTTTTTTGATGCTCTTTGTTGGAAAATTTTGATTGTGGAAGGCATATGACTCCAAACATAAATAGCGTATATTTTTTTATATGTATGAATTACTGAAAGTTGGGTATATTTATTCAGACTGTGATGTCTTTTTTTTTAAATTTAAGAATATGTCGAGATGAATGTTAGCTGAAATTCCTAAAAATGGCAGAAAAAATTACAGACTAATAGTTTGATTGCTATAAATTTTGAGCAAAATAAATGACATATAAGTTGGGTTTTTTCCCCGAAGATTTTCATGCGACACAAATAATATTAATAATCAATCTGTTTATATTTAAATCTCAATTAAGGGATTATTAAACAACATAAAATGACTTTGAAAAATTCAATGAGTAAAATTTATTTTAGAAATTCAGTACAGCGAAAAGGTATTAATCTGCAGTGAATGTAACTTATAAAATTTATTTTTGTCATGGTAGGCGAGAAATAATGCATGTATAATGAACATTGGAATAATTAAAACATCGTTTTGAGTGCCATAAGTATATGTACATAATAAATATTTAAATAAATGGTATGATTATTAGAATAATTTACTTTGTAAATAGTATTTAAATATTTAACCATACATTATTGCTCAAAATTGAAAAAGTACTTAATTCTTCAAGGGTACATTAGATCAATAAATGATACAAATCAGACCTATTGAAATTATACATAGATATCTTAAGTGGGAAACACGAAACAAAATATAAATATCAACAGCTATTGAATATTATGTTAGTTATATCCTTAAATAATTGGCACACAAATAAGAAAACAAACATTTTTGCACTTTGGTCCATCGACTTTTCTTTGTTATAATGGGTATCATGCTCTTGGATCAAAAATTCAGAATTTTATCTCCTGATTTGCAGGATATTTATTATTATGCTATCATTTTTGACGTATGATACTTATATTTGAATATATGTATGCACACACAATAATATATTTCTGTGTATAATATTTATACGAAAAGTAATACATGTATTTTTATAAATGATATATATTTGGCTCGGCGGTTTAGAGATAGCATGCCCACCTTATTTGCAGAAGATTGCGGGCTCAATCCCAGATCGAGTCGATTTATTCTCTGGATGTGAAAATCGTGTCAGGAATGTCATATGATTATGTGGCGTTTAAAAGATCCCTTGAGTATCGATTTTGCTCTGATATTCTAGGAAAAATTAAAGGGAGCTGCCAATAGATGGTGCCACCAATGAAATGGCTCTCACGCTAAGGGACTTGCAGTATCTGTAAAGACTGAACTGCCAAAATACAGTCCATTTGAAAAAAATAATAAATGATATATATAAGTTTTAAATCTATGATATAAGTTATATTTATCATGATTATGGATCTCAATATTAATATTGCAAGGAAGTGAATTTGATCACTCAGAACTTTTAAAATATGCAGAATTATAAAAAAAAATGTTAAATTATTCTAATTGCTTTTAAAAAAAATTCTTTTCAATGTACAATAAATATTTATTTTAAAGTACATAACTTAATCAAAGTTTGGGAAGGTATATAAAATATAACTTTATTTTTCGTACTAATAATTTGTTTTCCTTTCTACATAATTGTAAACATTCATTTTTGAATATTATTCATGGAAATAAAATTATACAAAATATGAAAATTGAAATAAAGGAATCAGCCAACAAAAAACTGTGTTTGATTAACAATTTACACATTAAAAAAATGGCATTTTCTTAAAAATTAAATATTAAAAACTACTTCTAATTTCTCTCATTTCATATCTTTTATCTTTATATTACTTTTTAATTAACTTCATATCTTATTCCTTGCTTGCTTTATAATTTTTTTAAAACCCTTTAGTCATTTTCAATACGTTTTAATTAGACTCTAATTAATCTCACTTTTTGAAAAGAATTACTCTTATATTAAAAAAGATCCATTTTGACTTTTAATTTGATGAACACTTCTCAAATATTTCAAACTGTAGAAGGTACATCGCCACTTCATTAACGAAAGATTTCTTTGTTTTATTAGTAGTCTTAGTGAAGATTTTAGTTACTTAACAAAAAAGCCTTATTTCCAGGCTTCACATTTAAAAACATGAAGAAATTTTAGAATTACAGATTCAAAAATTCTACAGCTATAGCAATAAATGTTTATTGATTTTTTAAGAGCATTAGTTGAAATTAAACATTTTTCTTCTTATAGAAGTTTTCTCTAATGTTCCACGATAAGTAACAATATTTAATATCAAAAAAAAATAAAAATAAAAATATGAAAAATTCACAGATGATAAATATAATCAATCTGTAAGGTTTTATAAAATTAAACATAAATATATTTTTATTAGAGAAAAAAAAATTGATAAGAACATTTTCTCCTGACCAAATTCCACGAAATAATAATATATCAGCTAAATATATATTTATATAAGGGATTAAATATAGGAATAAACAAAATAAAAATTGATAAATTTAAGATTGCTTACTTATTTTATCAATATTGTAAGCATTAATAAATATGTGCTTAAGTTGTAAATATTTTGTCTCAAAACTAACCTCTATGAGTTATAAGTAAAGTTTAATAATAGTTTATTTCCAACAAGTAAATTATTTACAGAAAAGTGAATGTTTCACTTATATAAATTAATTTTACTTTAACATGAGAAGCTCGAATAAGATTGATATTCGTTTTAGATGAATTAAGAACTAAATAATTAGTCTTATTTAAATAATTAATTTACAATTTCTCAGATTAAGAAGAATAAACAATATCAGTTTTCAGTTTGAAGTAAAAATGATAATATTTAATTAGTTTAATGAAAGGGAAAACCCCTAATAGAAGTTGCAAATTATAAATTTTGGTACGTTAAAGAATTATCCAAATTTTAAATTTTGAGTATTTTAATTCTAATTAGCGCTTGTTATTATTATTATAAGCATTTGAATTTGAAGAACAGAAAATCATCACATCATATTCTTCTCCTAATGGCACCTGTAGAACACTTTTTGTATTAAACTAAAAACATAATTCCTTATCTTTCTAAAAATAATAGCATACATAATTTCAGAAAACTAACACAAGCAGAATATCAAATATAAATAAGAGGAAATGAAATCACACTAAATCAATCACAACCAAAATTATAGCATTTTTCACTAATTTATTATTAGCCATCTTATATTGTTCATTATCGTGCATTCTATAAAATGAAGAAGACATAGGTTTTGTTATTTGGCAGTGGCGCAACGTACATCCCCGCATTGCAGGGAGGGGCAGGGACTCAAGGGGACCAAAGCTTGACTGACCCTAAGTACGTATATGGGCTCATGGCCCAAAACCTGAGTTTGCAGAGGGGGAGGGGCCGTTATATTCCGTTACGCCACTGTTACTTAATGTATTATTTTTGGTATCAGTTTTTCATATTCCTATAAAATTTGTTTTTTCATAAGTTATATGTTTTTATTAATTATGAATGTAAAAAAAAACATAGTGGAAAGATTTATATGAAGTAGCAATCATATCTGAGAGTTACGAATATTATACAAAGTTTGAATAGATTTATGTTACAAATTCTTATACAGAATGTAAGCCGAATGAAAAATCACTCATCAGGTGATGAAAATAGTATAAATTACTTTAAGAAAATTTCTTAGAAAATGAAAAAGTACAGTCAGAATTTAGAAGACTCATTTTTTTATTTGGCATTGTAATAAAAGTTGTTACGGATCTATTCGGATTTTTCACACTAACAATCAATCCTCTTGGGGCAAAATGAGTCTTGAAAACCTACTTTATTAAAAGCCTTCCTTCGAAGAAGAAGATGCGAGTATGTAAATTAAGACTTGTATATAACAATACTAGCCGTTACCCACCCGCTTCGCTGGGTATTTCATGATGTTTTATAAATATATACTGCTTATATTTATAAAATATAAGCAGTATATAGATAAATTATTAATATCTAAGTCCTCTCATTAAGAATTCGATTGTATTGAAAAATATACTGAAAAATGTAACTGTCGCCTCTTGATAAACAAAAGGGCAGAACTTATCTAATTTGTATTTTCTAAAAATCTCTAAAATTGAAGTATAGAATGATGTTTGCACTTTCGTAACACCAAGTGAATTTCCGCAAAACCAATTTTTGATGGATCTTTACTCCGTAAAATAAACATGTAAACCAAATTTCAAGTCTAAATCTAATAGCGCAAAAAAGAAATTTTTACTATCAATACCCCCCCCCCCGTAATTCTGTTGAAAGTCGCCCTCCCCAAAACCGTTCTAAGCAGATTTCAATTTAACAAAAGGAAAATGTAAACCAAATTCCATTAATATATTCCTTGTAGTTCGAAAAAAATTATTTATTTTTGTCAACATGCTCCAGTAACCCCCTGCTCCCCACAGGAGTTGATTTCCGTAAAATACATTTTTAGTTGATTCGTATTCAACCAAAGAAACATGCTTAACAAATTTCAAGTATGTGGGTCTAACAACTCAAAAACAGGAATTTTTTTCTATAACTCCTCTTGATCCCTCGAAATCCTCCTTTGGGGTCGATTTTCGTTTTACTCTCTGTTAGAAGAACTTTATTCCATGAAAGGAACATGCCTACCAATTTTCAAAGAGGTAGATCTAATAGTTTACAAGCGGAAATATTTATCGATTACACCCCTTAATCTCCCGAAATGAAACTTGGTGGTTGATATTCGCTAAACCCATTTTGTAGCGCTTCTCTACTCTACAAAAGGAATCTGCTTACCAAATTTCAAGGCTGTACGTCTAATAGTTTAAAAATGGGGATAATTGTCTATAACGCCCCTTGATCCCCGCAACGCCATTTAGGGGTCTGTTTTCACAAAACCCATTTTGCAAGGGAACTGTACTCTATGAAAGGAATGTGCTTATCAAATTTGAAGACTGCGCGTCTAATAAATTAAAAATGGAAAAAATTATCTATAACGCCCTTGAGTCCCCGCAACGCCACTTGGGCTCAATTTTCACGAAACGCATTTTGTAGCGTATCTCTATCCTATGAGAGGAATCTGCTTACCAAATTTCAAGACTGTGCGTCTAATAGTTAAAAAATCAGAATAATTATTTATGCCTCCCCTTAACCCCCTACAACACCCCTTGGGATCAATTTTTCCCCAAAAAATTTTGTAGCTGATATTTACTTCATGAAAGAAATATGCCTACAAATTTTCAAGTAGGTAGGTTAAGTAGTTTAAAAACGAAAATATTTATCTATTACGCCCCTTAATCCCCCGCAACGCCACTTGGGGGCTATTTCCCCAAACCCATCTTGTAGCTGATCTCTACTCTATGAAAATAATCTATTTATCAAATATAAAGACTGTACGTCTAATAGTTTAAAAATGGAAATAATTATCCAAAACGCCCCCTAAGCCCCCGCAACGCCCCTTGGGGGTCTATGTTCACCAAACTCATTTTGTAGCGGATCTCTACTCTATGAAAGGAATCTGTTTACCCAATTTCAAGATTGTACGTCCAGTAGTTTAAAAATGGAAACAATTATTTATAACGCCCCTTGCGGTACGAATTTCGCAAAAAAAAATCCGTTCTTAGCGGATCTGTACTCTATGAAAGGAACATGCCTATCAAATTTCAAGCCTGCAGGTTGAATAGTTCTGGAGATATCGTGTTAGTCAGTCAGTGAGTGAGTCGCTCTTCTCCTTTATATATAAATATTAAACTTTCGAGTTAGAGAGGTTAATTTGCTACACCTAGCAGTGATTGATTAAACGGGAAGTGAGGAGTGGATACCTCGTAGCTGATTATTGTAATGTTAAAGTTGACGAATAGTCAATCCGAGAAATCAAATTAGATTAGATTGCTAAGAACTAGAAGTTATTGCCTAGACGTAAGTGATCTGTTTATTTTAAGGGAACCGGGACGTTTTCAATGACGCAAAACAAGCAAAATTTCGATTTTCGAAGTAACATTATTTTCAAAAACGAAAAGACTCCATAAACAAAAAAATTGTGTCACACAATCTGCATACTTTTCTTAATATATTATTACATAAAATTTTTAAATGTGCACAATATTTTTAGAAATATAAGGATTTGAAAAAGTACACTACAAAAGATGCTTTCGTATACATGGTGTTGATTAGGTACCTGTAGTTTTCCTTTTACAACATATAAAACAACAAATCATGTTGTTTTCGTTACAAAATTGTACCTTTATTTAAATGCTCTAGCTTTTTTTTCATATTTCAATGCTTATAATTTTTTTAAAAAAATTATAATTTTAATTTTTTTAAAAATTTTGATAAAAATGGTATATATTTTTTCTTTTTAGAAAATTGGCAGTAAAAATAAAAATACTTACATTTCAGGAATTAAATTAGTAGCATTAAATACATTATTACTATACAAAAGCTCATACCAAATTTCACTAAAATATAATTGATAGATTTTTCTACGCGTGCACCTAAAAACTAGAAAAACACATTTTGGTAATATGAAAAAAAACTACATAAAATGGTACAGCTTATTAAAATTTGATATTTAAAATATTCCAGATTTGTATTCATCTTGTATGAACACTTCTAAAGCATCCTTCTTCCTTTTATTTTGTATTTCAATAGTCTTGGCCTCTTTGCTGGCTTTTTAAACTGTCGTCTCAGCTTCACAAAATCTAACTTTGTCAATTTTTCGAAGGCCTTCACAAGGCTTATACCTGGATTTATTTTTAGTGCTCTTAAAAATTTTGTTCCTGCATAAGCATCTTCATTATAGCATATCACTGCGTCCATTACACCAATTTTCAATTTTTTTTTGTTGCTGTAAGGGAATGTTTGTAGATATACTTTTATACAGATACAAAGACATTGGTTGTAACCATTATATCTGCTGTTTACATTTTAAAACTGCAATTACTCTAGTATTAAGTTTTAAACCTAAATATGTTATACATTTTTAGAATCAGCATTAAATTTGCCTTTTTTTAAGATAAAAATCAAAAAATCTATTTTCCGAAGGTGAAAAACGTCTTGGTTCCCTTAAGTCTTCTCGTATCTCGTCTGCCTCGCTATTGTTTTCCATATTTCGTATTTGGGTGTATCTCTAAAATTTGCTTAATAGATATTGTCTTGTTGTTCGTATCAATTAATAAATTAAAGTTATATTGACTATGGCTAACCTTCCGACCTTCCCACATTGAGGGATGAGATAACTCATCCCTCACAAAGTGGAATACATCAATAAAGCTGTTTCATCATCTGAAGAAAAATTAAGAAATAATGTATGAGTAGAAAATGTATTTATTTTTTCATATATAAAATGATTTAGTGTGTTCTCATAAGTTGATATAACATTATAAAATCCAAGTATAAGTCAATATGATACGTACAGTTCCGTATGGTTCTCGCCATTGTACAAATATAGATAATTTTTCCACTTATATCATTTTATTAATGGCCAAATCATGTTTAAGGTATCCGGCTAACCTAAAAATGTGAATTTTGCCAAAAATTGACAATTTTTTTTATGATTTTATTTTATGGATCATCTAATTAGCTTTATGAAAATACCAAGTTTATCATTTTCCGTTTACTGGAACAAAACCTACAAGTGTCTTAATAAAAGCATATGACAAGCTTCAAGCTAGATGTCATATATACTTTAAAACGCGTTTTACTCGAAATGTGATTTTTTTGAAAATAATCAAACGGGGTCAGCGATTGCTCAAAAAGTTTTGAATATAATTAATTAACTGAAATTTTTTCTGTTCGTTCTGTATAATAGTAGAAATGTTTTAACCCTCAGATTTATCAATCACTGTTTTATTACAAAATTTACAAACCCATATGTGAATATAATCACTGTCTTTTTAAGCATTTTCATATAGTAAACGAGATAAAGTGCTCTAGTTTTTGTAAAAAAGAAAATATCTTTTATCCTGAGGTCATTTCAAAATTGAATAATATAACAACACATTAGATTGAAAAAATTGAAAATTTGTTCATAAACCTTTGGTGCAGATTAGGCCGCGTTTATGCTATTTTACCTATTTTTTCCCATTTTAGTAATAATAATTTCTTTTTCTCTTCTTAATTTTAGCACATTTTTCTTAAAATGCACTAAACAAATCTAAAAATAACAAAAAAATCCCCATTTCTGCTTTTTTTTTTTAAAAAAAGTTGTCATAAACCGTCGGATACCTTAAGAAATACAAATGATGTTCTTCGAGCTTCATGCAGACTTATGATAATATCCTCGTGTATTACCCTTTTTAACCAATGTTTATCTTAGATTATTTTTTATTTTTATTATGTGTGTGAAATCTTATTTTTGAACCGTATATAAAAAATTTTAAAAAAATATTAACTTACATCCATTTGATTATCACATTTTTTAATAAGAATGATGGCATGTGACACATACAAACATTAACAAAGCTCTGAGTTCGTCAATTAAAGTTTAGTATTAAATTAAACTATCATTAAACATTTATTTAAAAATTTGGTTGCTAAAATTTATTAAAAATCCAATGAAGAATCTATATTAATCTATAATTTCGTTGTTCTTAAATCTTTTTCACTTCATTCGCTATTCATGGAAACCGAAGAAAATCATCAATTGCAAGCATCAAAGCATTTAAAGGATAACTCCAAATGCTTGAAACTCTAAAAAAAAACTAAATTACCATGCTCTTATCTTGGATACATACAAAAAAATACTTGCAGTTTGAAATATTTTCCTGTTTTTTTAAAAATTTTTTCCTTCGAATTCAGAAATGCTTTACTATATTCAGCAATAAGAATAAAATATTGCTTTAATATGAATGTATGTTTTATTTACTTTTCCATGCACTTCAGTTTTTCTCTTTTTTCAAGAAAAAAAAATTATACTGGAGTTTTTTTATGCATTTCTTGCTTTTATACATTTAAAAAAGTTCTACTTTGATTTTAAACATTTAATTCGTCCATTTCAACGATTGGAATGAAAAAGATTCTTAACGTTTTTATGTCAAGAGTTTTTTTTTTTTATCATTGTGAATAAATATAGCTAATATTCAGCCCCGAAAAAAAATATATATTTAAAAATAAATTCTTTTCTTTACTGCGCAATTCTGAAAAAAAAAGAGAAAATAATTCTGCATTAGAGAAAAAAAAGATAAGTTTTTATATATACAAGTCAAGTTACATATTGATCAACAATATCCACATATTTATGGAATTCCTTGTATTACAAAAAGTATTTTATTTCTGCATTAGTATAAAATACATCGTTTATATTTGAAGGAGTTTAAAATATCTTGATGTATTTTCTATCAGGAAAATAAGACATTTTTATTCCCAGTTTGAGAGCAAAATTGCTGAAAGGTTCTTACTAGTAAAATGCGCCATGTCCATTTTAAATTATCGAATAAATCAGAAATTATATAACTGATGTACTAACATTCAAAAATGATATATGTTTCTTTTTATTTAACATGCACAAAGTATGTACAGGAAAATATCACACTACGGTTTCACTCAGTGTGGAACTCGCTATCGTACGGTTAGTAATTTGAGTTATAAATTTCAATTAAGCACTGATTGATTTATGCCTAAATGAAGGGTGCTGATTGGTTAAGGTCAAGCGAGATGATTAGCGTGTGAGTTATGTAATAGCTCAATCACTAAAGGAGGTGGCTCGTGGCAGATATTCGCCACAAAGATAACTCATATTCCGATTTAATGATAACCTCATCGCATGTATTTCGGTTATTGCTTCCATCCGATTCACGACACACTATTCAGTCTATTTCAAAATTATTATATCTCACTTCATTTCTTGAATGTGAAAATAAAATAAGAGCTCGTGTTGTGAAACTGCATGATATAGGCTCCTACTGGTTGGACACTACTAATGTTATGGAGTGTATTCAAACGCTTCTTAATGACAAATTTCTCTCCAGCATAAATGAAAAATTGGCTTTTTATGAAGAAAAGGAAATTGAAGAAAAAGTGCATGCGAGAAAAGAGCTTTACTTTGAATAATTTTACAGGATTATTCAATGTCAGTAGAAGAACACGTGAACTGAATGAAGAAAATTATTCAAGTAATGTTGTTGTTGCTGTCGTGTCCTTCCCGAAGAGAAGGAATGAAAGTTGCCAGAGCCTGTGAGACACACGCACACAAGTTGGACTTTTTAACGATAGATGGCGACACCACCTATCCCCAGCTCCCCAATTTAGGCATGGAACTTGAGGGGAGGGAAATATTCTCCAGCCCCCTGCACTCGTGGTTTCTGCTGCGACCGCCCACAAGACTTTCGGACCCACTGATTTAACGAGCACGTACTCCGTGTGTACTCGGTGGTATTTGGTGGCATTGGGAATCGAACCCAGGCCTCCGATCTGGAGTCGGATGCTCTAACCACTAGGCTACTCACGGCCATATATTCAAGTAATGAAAAGAGAATTTGAACCAGGTGAATGTTTGAAAATAATATTTTTTGTTATCGCTTAAAAAAGAGTAAGAAAAAATAAACTGACGGAAGATACTCTGCTGATTTTTTGCTAAAAAAATAGCTCTTCTTTTTTATTTTTCGAACTTTAGGCAATAAAGTTGTTGCATTATTTTTCGCTTTTCTAACTTTTATTTTTCGTTAGTTTTAGGTAAACACAAAATTTGATATAAGCTAATTACATATTTTCTGTAGAAATAATGCTTCTATCCTAGCGGATTCATTTAATGGAGGTACTTTCGAGAAACGGAACAACTAAACTATAAAATGAAATTATTTTTTATAAACAGGGCAACATTCTCCGGATGCCCTTTATCATTCAATTTCAAACGTGATTTGAAAATCAAAACCATGCATAAATAAGGTTAAGATCATTACAAAAATTAGTTTCAACAAAATCGATTATTTACTAGCTTAACTTTGGTGACACATATGTAATAAAATTATTGAATATATCAGATATATAATTTTAAATACATTTTACATTAATATACGCAGCACAAGCATGATTTTTTTATAAATAAACCCTGATAAAAGCATATATAACGGATCGAAATATAAATAACAACTAAATATACTTCAAAAAATGTAAAATTTTAAATTTTAAATTTTTAATGAATATAACTGCAACTTATTGTTAAAGTAAAAATGATAAGGCTGTCACTAAATGATTAATTCTGTATTTTTTGTTTGACCGGATTGGCAAAAGTTCTTTATTTTTCGAACTCTATTGGGTATTTTTAAGAAGTGGTAGCTAGAGTGATAAATACTTAATTCTACATTGTTAATGTAATCGTCTTTTTAATTTAAATCAAATGTCTTAAAAATGATAAATTAACACAATAATTAACTCAACGTAATATTATTTTTTAACTAAAATTAACTAGCTCTTCTTCTTTTATCAAATTAATAAACGTTTCCATAATAATTCTTAATATGCTATTATACAGATTAACTCGACATAAGTTAAAACATGCATACTACATATATGTAATAAATTTTAAAAATGCTCTAAATGAAATAATAATTTTTCTTAGAGATAACGAATGT